>ML812497.1:23851-44838 GCA_009831015.1 Picea engelmannii
AAGTGTGGTAGGTGTGTCCAACAATTGGTATCAGAGAAGGCCTTCACTACAAGCCTTAACAATCTTGAAGGAGATCTATAGACACACAAATGGATGGTGAAGTTCCAACCCTTGATGAGGAAAACTATTCTACTTGGAGAGTAGAGATGAGATTACATTTGAAGACAATGGGAGCAACAATTTGGAAGGTGGACATTGGTGGATCAGTTCCATTAAAGAACAAGTCAAAGTTTGAAACTTAAAGGGAAGAAAAGAAGAATGATCCATTGGCTCTCAAGACCATTCTTAGTGGACTCTCAAGACCTATCAAGGAGAACATGGGACAATGCACTTCCACCAAGGATCTATGGCTAAAGCTAGAGGAGACATATGAAAGAAGGAAGGAGAAGGAAGATATTGAAGATCACTCCATCAATATCACTAAAGGTAACGAATCTCCAAAAAATTTTGAATGCATTATTTATAAATGTGATTTTGAAAACATTTCAAGTGAAGATAAAGAATCAAGTGATAATAACACAAAGGAATATCTTGAAGACATTTCAAATGAAGGAAAAGAATTATGTGTTGGTATTGGTAAAAAGGAAGATAGTGAAGATGTTTCAAATGAAGGTAAAGAACCCTCAAAAACCCTTGATTGCAATGATAATGATAAGTAAGAAAGGGAGACATATTTGAAAAGATGGATGCTAAGAGCTCAAGTTCTGAAGAGCAGGGTCATCTACAAAAGTGGGTGAAGAAGACAGAGTAGCTAGAACAGGATGAAAGACTGAAGGGAAGCTCAAGTAAGTTGTATATTGAAGCATACATGGGTGAAAGTTGTATCCGTCACATACATACACATTCTGACCTTGAATAGGTTGCGTACATACGCACTCTGTTGTGCAGTAGGCTACGTATATGTGGTAAAGCCTTGGGAAAAAGGCAATGCACATGAGTTTCATCTTGATGTGATGGTATAACTCCGTGTTGTAGGTTCTAACATTGTTTATTGGAGGTTATGACACTGTTTGTTGCAGGTTTTCATGGTTCTATGTTAGATCATGTAAGGTGAAGATGTAAAATAAATCTTGGGTGCATGGCATTGACCCATGTGTATGGTTTGATTTTGATCTATTGGAGTACATGGTTGGTACATATTTGAGTTTCATTGATATATATTATGATGTATTATTGGTAGCATATGTTGGATATCATGGTGCATGTATTTTTCATGTGGTTGGGCTACATATTGGGACATGTAGTTTGTGAGTTGAGTTGACAGTCATGTTGTACATCATTGGGGAGTCATAGCTTGTTGATATATGGTTGATATACTTTCTTGGAGAAAGTAATGATGCATGATGGTACATTCATAGATGGTATTTGTTTGGCATATTGATATATGCACATGGTTGGCATAATCGGTTGTAATATTCCTTGACCGAACCCAAATGCAAATGTAATCCAAGCATATTTTAAGCTAGTGATTTCTTTAGACATCATTTTTGTAATACACCTTTCATGGAATGGTGCATGCATATATTGTGCAACAAAGTGATGTACTGTGCCCATTTATGGATACTGCACATAGTAACTAAAGAGCACACAAGATTGAGGTCAGCAGATGTTGGGTATGTGTTATATTCTTTGCACGATTAGTAGTGTTTGAGTGCCTGCGCTGGGCGTGTAGGGGGGGTGCAGGGGGGTGGAGCTCCCTGTGTGGGGGTTCGGGGGCAGCGCCCCCGAATTTTTTTTTTTGGGCCGACATATTTTTGCCAGTTTCGGGCCAACATATTTTCGTCGGGCCGACATATTTCCGGGACCACATGATATTAGGTGGTTTTCGACACATGGTTTTTGCCAATGGTTTTCTATTTCCGGTTAAGGAATTAGGGTTTTGGACTAATCCAGGTCATTGGGTTAGGGTTTTGGATGCTGCTGGCTCCTATATGTATATTGTATTGTAAACAATGTAACACAATGTGTATCAATATAATATATGCTGGTTTTCCTGGTTTGGGTTTCTAGGTGAAAAATCTCTGTGTAATGTTTGTATTTGCCATTGTATCTTTTCTGTTCTTTTCTGAATATCAGTTTGCAGTAGATATTGTACAAGGTTAGAATTTACAGTAGATACCGCGCGTAGTGACTAAAGTGCGTGCAATATTAAGGTCATTGAAGATTTATGTATATGATATGCATTATAGGCTGGTGAGCCAGTATTATAAGTCGGAATGCTTATGTTTTGGAATTAGGCCAAAGTGCCTAGATGTTAAAGGCCAGTGCGCCTATTTTGTATGTGTCTCATGATTAATATAAAATACATTTTTGTGCACAGACTGACCACGATAAAAGAGAAGGGGGACTAGATTCCACCAAATAGGGATAGGGAGGGCCTAAAGTTAAGAACAAGGCTAACCTAGAGAGATTAAAGCCAAAAATAAATATTGTATTAATATTTCATAAAATCATAAAGTACGGATAATTAATTTATCCTAAGTGCTAAAGTAGGGTACAAGTGTATTAGAGTAGCTTCCAACATGACAAGTGTTAAGTTGGAGACATGCATACTTATTTTCGAGACCTATTTCCTTTGGGGGGATTGGTCATTGTGGGGGGAAGAGAGGGTGGAAGAATGGTGGAGAATCTTACCATTTTTCCTTCGACCAAAGAACCAATATCCGTGATACATTTTGTCAGTCCTTGAGCTATCCTCATATCTTCCTACCATCGTACCCAGAATAGATTGATAATCTTTCCTGTTGTTGTACCTGTCAGCTTGGGAATGAGATTGAAGAGGTGGGTTGTGAAGCCCATTAGCAATTCTATGAGTGAGAGAATTATTGGGGATCAATTTCCTGAAGGTGCTAAACTGTGGCTACAACACTCTGAGACTTCCGGCCCGACCTATTGCGGAAGCCCTGGAAGGGATGTGGGGCTATCGAAGGACTGTTGAATGGAGAAGGGGCACACTTCCTTGGGTGGGATAGGCATGTGGGGAAGGAGAGGATATAGGCTAGGGTTGAGTGAACACCTGAGAGGGAGTCCTTATGGTTGACCATGTACCTTTAGCCTGGTTAGGAATCCCTTACCCGGGTGGAGTCTAGTCCCAGCTTGGGGGTGAGTCATTGTTGGGAGTGATGAACAGTGTAGTCTAAGGTTGGGAGGTTCATGGACGGTCTTCACGTAGTTGGTGACATTCCTATCAAGATAAGTACCAGTTATGTGATGAATTTACATGCTGCATTGTCATTTATGTGTTATTTTATGGGTTTTATTGAATGTGTTATCATAATTGTCTATATGTTTAAGGGTATACCCTTGTGTATGTTGCATGTCTGTGTTTACTGTTAATTCATCCTGAAAATCATATATTTACAGAATGCAATTGTTTGTTTATTCTTTATATGTGAAGCTTTCACTAGAGCATTGTATGTATATGTTTAATTGCATGGAGTTTAATATGTATGTATGCCTATGTGTATATATATGAATTTGAAGATAAAAATGTTATGTGACATAACTCAGTTTAATATTGGGTTGTTACAATATGTTCTCAGAACTAAGTTAAGTGTCTGAGTAGTGACATTGCCTAGCCTATTGGTGGCATGGGGGGGTATGTTATAGTATGGTATCAGAGAGTCAATTTTTAACACTAAGTATGAATGGGCTAAACAAGTCGAACGGATATGAGATTATAGTATGGTATACAATATATTTGCGTTCATGGAAAATTGAGGCATCGTGGAAGAATAATATGTAGGGATGCATGCACTAAATTTAGCATTGTGTGGAGTGCATACACATAGTAAGGGTACACATGGTGTGTGTAGTATGGTAAGGCACAATGAAGTTTGGTTGGTGCGCACATAGTATTAGTATGAGTTGTATCACTACAGTGAAGGCAAGGGTAAGCGCAGGTGGTTGTGCACGGTAGTGACAGAGTATTCGATGGGGCATACATATTATTGTATGCAGTAAGGCATATTGAACTTTAGCATGGTGCAATGCATAGAGAGAAATGCACATGGAATATCCGAGTGTGATACAAAAATAGTGCGCAGTGGATATTGGCGCGCAATGTAGAAGTAGTGCACACAAGTTATTGGCATGACAAAGAGGAAAGGTATAGCAGATACAGGTGCGTGAAAGCATGATTTACCTTATAAATTTTTTTTTCAAAATAAATAAAGGTACACATGTTGAATTTTATGCACGCAAAAATCGAATGAATGGCTAATTAAGACAATGAGCTTGAGTTTAATAGAAAATTTACATAGTATTCAAAGAAAGAGGAATACACAATTGCATTGAAGTATTATTTAAATTGAGTCAAGCGAGTGAGATGAATTTTGATTTTTATTTTGATAGTTGAAATTGGAATATAAGTTACAAGAAGACACATAATATTAAAGGAAACAAGATTCATATCACCATCAGTTAGAATCTTGTCATAAGCAGTACAAAATCTGCTTATGCACTTATATATTCATTTAAAATCTGAAATTACAAAAGGGGATGATTCAAAATAGCAGTTTCCCTATTTAAAGAGACCATACAAGAATAGGTATATCATCTCTAGATTTCCTTACCTCTGCTACCATCTGTCCAAAAATCATTGAAATATACTCGATTTTTTTTTAGGGCTCATTTCCGCTTAGCTAGCTCCTCCTTTAAAGAATCTAACCAGATTGGTTGATTCTCTCCAACACTTTCATTCGCTTCAGTGACAGGTTCTTTCTTATTTCACTTGCTTTGTTTCTTATTAGCAGCTAGTCTATTGATAACTATATCTCTGTGTTACATGTCAAAATTACTCAACTGGATAAGTGTCGCATATTCCTCTCAATTGTCGTAAGTGTTGCATCTTCCTTACAACTTTTGCAAGTGTCGCAAGTTGTTCACCAGTGTCGCAGACATCGTTCAAGCATACTACCATAATTAAAACACTACGGAGGCACTTAAAACATCTCATAAACTTGATTTGTAGAAGAAGAGTTGATTAACTGAAGTCAAAGAACACTTAACACCTGAGAAGAGCTCTTAAACAAAGGTTCTAAGGGTGAGCACTCCCCTATGTCAGTATTAGGAGCGTTGGTGCTCCCCTATAAGGCCTCAGGGAGCATTATAACTCTCTCTTGCCCCTCTGAAGGAGCGCTATCCACCTTTGGAGCACTAGCGCTTCCCTCAAGCTTCCTAGGGAGCACTATAGTGCTCTGATGCCCCTTTTGAGAGAGCGTTGCCTAATCTAAGGTAGTAGTTGGCCCGTTGAGAAGAATAAGGGGAGGATCTTTCAAGTTTAGAAGGTAGTTGCATTCAAATTCTTGGTTCCATCAGGAGATCCTTGATCTAAGGAGGAGGTTCCCCAACTTGTTCTAAAGATAACTCAAGAGGTTAAACTCCTCTTAACCTATATAAGAAAGCTCTATGATGGTGGAAAGGAGAAAGAATTGCTAGCATGAAACCTATGATCTCATAGGAAACACACAGTCATCCAAAGGAGAGTGATCAGTGAAGTTGTTGTCATGCAGGTCATGGATCTTTTGAGCAAGGGTTAGATGAAGGGGACTTGATGAAGCTGTCGCATTCACATCTACGATTGTAAGTATTGTTGTCATTATTCTCATTAATATGACACGCTTGGCTTGTTTCTTTTTAGTTTGTGTCTGATGTTACATGAAATTATCATTGATAGATAGATCTGTTTTTGAGATAATATCAATAGAGTAGGAAGTGGTCGTATCTTGTTTTTCTACAGGACTCAACGAGGAGCAAAGGATCGAAGCTCAACTCAAGCGTACAGGGAAAAACGTCAATAAAGAGGTACTTCTGTCCTCCTTCCTTCTCATGTGTTAGTTTGAATAGATTTGAAAGAAAGTTAGTGTCCACGTTAAGCATTTTCTATCTTAGAGTTAAGGTCAAGCTCTTTGAGGCAATCTACCTGTCCGCAGGGAGATTTTCCTACAATAGAAACTGGCGACTCCACTAGGGAGATAGCCTCAAATCAAAATTTCTTGTTTTGATTTCTCGTCATTGACCTTGTTCTACCCCTTGATTGTTTCAGACCTGGTTCACTCCTCTTTTGATTCATTTCATGAGCTGATTGGCTCCCTACCCCATCATACTCAGCCTAATTGTCGAGATTGAATTACAATTCTGGGATTTTTGACACCTTTGGGAGCTTTTTGAACCTGGTGCCCGTGTCCCTGTGTTCATAGAGAGACAATGCTCCCTAATAGCCTTGCACAGAGCGTTATAATGCTCCTTTTCCTTGAAAACAGAGAGC
Organism: Picea engelmannii; assembly: GCA_009831015.1. Taxonomy (NCBI): domain Eukaryota; kingdom Viridiplantae; phylum Streptophyta; class Pinopsida; order Pinales; family Pinaceae; genus Picea; species Picea engelmannii. The sequence continues at coordinate 30,120 of ML812497.1, forward strand.
CAACCCTCCTTTGGCCAATAAACCTTCCAGAATTCTTTTTTCAGGGTTTTTCTCTGTGTCTCTCTTGCTGGGTAACCTTGTGAGTCAATCCTTCTTCTTTCCAACTTGGACATCTGTCTTTTGCTTGAAGAGAAAACATCTTTCTATTTGGATTTTGTAGCCTTCTTCACTATTGTTGTTGAGCTTTTCTGCCATTTGGAGATTGAAACCCATGCATTTTCTTCCTCTCCTCATCGACTGAACGAAAAACACTGGTGAAGGTCATCAAAGGTCTACATATCTTTTCATTTGGTTTTAGTCAAGATCATTGTTCTTCAAATTTTTCTTTTGGGTGTGAAGTTTGATTTCTCTTTTATTGTTTCTTTTCTTTTGCTTCTTGTTTTGATTACAACGAGAGGGTGTATTGTTTGTATGATTCTTGCTTGTGTTGGGCTGATTTTCATTCATCCAAGAAGATAATTAGCAAGATGAGCATTGTGTTGAATTGATCATTATTCATATGCAAACAATAGAAAGCATATTCACGATTGATTGTGCATGTTAGAAGGCATCTCAAAAGTTTTAGCATCACATCAGGATTTGATTGAAGAAAATTTGTTTGAGGACTCTCCTCGTTAGTGCTTGTTAGTGAAAAGAACTCTCTCACTCTCCCTTAGATAGATGTTCATCAAAAAGAGGTGGTCGTTTATCATATTTGATGCATTTTTGGGACTGAGTCATAATTCCATTTGTTTCACTTCCATGCACCCATTTTTGCGTAAAGAACAGCTATAAAATCAATGCTAATTAAAAATTATTTATAACTTTTTCTTTTCTAGGATCCTCCACAAACAATAGACTAGACTTAGTACTTTGGATTAGGCTGTGAGCATAACTCTCCAAATTTTCCAAAACAAACATTAGCATCTTGAGTTAGGGAGAGTCAAATCCAATTATCGTATAAGTTTTCCTAGGATCCCCCTCTCAGACAGGGGTTACACACGAGGTCGCATTCGGGTGAGTTACGAAGATTATCCCTCCATGGTTCAACTGATTGTGATGGTTAGATTTTATTATGGGGGTCACTTCAAGGTAAATCCATAATTACTACATGGAATCCTTTTAGTTGATTTCGGGCTCAATACCCTACCCATATGTTCAGATCGAACTGTCGACTATTCCCGCCTAGGGGATGACTACGAATTGGTAACCTTAGTGGCCATAATCTTTAGGGTCTTACACAAGGTGATGGTGAAGGGAAGTCTCACTGTACCTGGAGCAGACATTGGTCAAACTCACTCGGGCTCCTTGGAGGGTAAATCCACAATTACTGCGTGGAAGCTTGCACCAAGGCGTAAGTCCGTTAAGCAGGTCGCCATTATAATTTTTCCACCCTATCCCCGCCCCTTCTAGACTTGATCACGTGACGTTGGATTTCATCACCAACTAGTACGGTCATCAAAAGAAGGACCTATTTGCTTGGTTGTGATTCTTAGATTTTTATTAGCGTATGCTGTTTCTTTTCGGTAGTTGGCCATAGATTTTTTCCATCGACTCTTTTTCGCCAACATTGACCCTCCACGTCGTTCACGGAGGCTACAGGGAATTCCTACAAAAAATATGGAAGGAAACACCCCTCTACCCCCTCATTCTATGGAGGAATCTCCTCAACAAAGTGAGGTTCAAAATACTACAACTTCCTAGGAAGAAGTTCCCACTCCTTTGGAGATTTTTCGAATTGTTTCAGAGTCATTGTCAATCCTTCTGACATTCCGGCTGGGTCTCATCAAAACCCTTTAGCCGATGACCCCTTTTGGACCGTAGACATTGTTCGAAGTCCACCACGCTTGGTGCGAGATATTTATGAAACAGGGGAAGGTGTTGACGCACCTTTTTCCTACACCGTACCCCTAAATCATTTTACTAATACCACCATTTTTACATCCACACAGCCCATTGGTCTGAACACATCATCCATTCGCCCAACATCTACTCTCCCCCTCCAGACGGCCCATTCTACAATGGTCCCTCACATTTCGACTATTCCCACTGGTAATGCAGTGGTTAATCAAGTTGTGATTGGCACACCCATAACACCAAGACCTACATCATCACTCCCTTTTGGGTACAGAGCAATGAATACCCCCACCATTGCTACTACCCAAGTTGTACTGGGAAGTTCCATACCTATCCAACAACCCGGAGGGACCAGACTTGGTGGTCCTAATTCACCCGGTGGCACCGGTCAGTCATTTACGTCTGGCTTTCAAATTCTGGGAAATCTCCCTCAAGTTGGGGGGAATCCTCCCACTGAAGGAAAAATTCCATTTGGGGGGAACCCTCATGATGGGGGGCAGCCTCAATCCTCAGTCTACCATCAACCACACGGACAAAATGTGTCTGCTACACCTAATCCATGGAACATCATTTTTCAAGGAAACCCACAGTTCTCGGCAGGAAAAAATTCTCAGACTCTGCAACAACCCCCTTATGGACAAATTCCAAACCCAACCTATAACCCGCAAAACCCATTCGGTTATGCTCCACTCACACATGCTTCTCAAAACACCTCAAATCCTATGTACTCTAGTCAAAACCAACCTCATACAAGAGGGCCCACTAGTTATAATTATCCACATAACCCAGTAATGGGCCCTACTGGTGTCCCTCTGCCACACCAACATTACCCATAGGTTAACTGACAACTACCTTTTCTAGCTACCCTCGATATTCTAGACTTGTCTCGGTTAACGAATGACCCTATTTATCATTCTCCGTTTTGGTCAGCTATTCCAACTAAACTTCCTTATGATATCCCAAAATTCGATGGAAAGTCTAGAGAAGACCCAAACAACAACGTGATGACTTTCCATTTGTGGTGTTCATCCAACTCCCTCATGGATGATTCTATTCATTTGCATCTTTTCCAATGAACACTTACGGGTTCCGCAACAAAATGGTATATTGAACTACCACGTGCATCTTTTCACAATTTCAACTCCCTCGCCATGTCCTTCCTCACACACTTCCAACTGCCCATTCGATACGAGACGGTTACTGAACTATTAACCTCCCTTCGTCAGACAACTTCCATACATATCTCCGATCATATTCATGAATGGAGACGACGAAGAAGGCTAATCAAAGCGGTCATTACTGACCAATTGTTAGCGGAATGGTTCACTAAATTATTGTTACCCCAGATTGCTCGTGATGTTTCCATGGGTGGTGTAGTCACCAAGGAAGAAGCCATTGCTCGAGCTCAGTACTTAGAATTAGTCTATTCACAATCCGGTACTTTGTATGAGTTGATCCTGAATGCTACCCGTACCACTAATGATCCATCCAAACCATCATCTGCTTCCCACATGGATGGAGTTATTGGCTCCATCAAAACCCAATCTACTACCCAATCTACTGGAATGATTCAGAAGCCTACTTCAATGGCTGATCCCAGCTCGACTGCACCCTCTTCTCCCCCCCCCCTCAAACTCAGGTCTCTGAGGTGAATGCGGTGCAATCAACCCCTTCACAACAACCTGGGGGTAAGAAGAAAGTGAGAAATAAACCAAAGAAGAACAATAACAATGAACAACCCAAAACTCAACCGCAAACCCCTGCTATTGGAAAACAACCACAATGAAAACCGAAATTCCCATGTCTCATTTGTGGAGACAATCACTACACTCAAGACTGCCCACATCGTGATGAAGTGGCCAAACTTTTCAATCGAAATTCACAACCCGTTGTGCTTACTCAACCTTTTCCACAGAAGCAATCTTTGGTTGCCCAAACCCCCACACCAGGGGGCAGTTCCAACCAACCCCATGATGAGGCCTCAAAAAGTGCCAACATTCACATGTTTAACGGGGTTAATCTAACCACTCACTCTGCGACATATGACATGCCAGTTAAACCTGATAAGTTGAAGATTGCTAATGGTTCTTCGTCGGACCCATTACCATCCTCTGTTAATCCTCCATCTGTTAGCCCTCCATTTGGGCCACTCCAGATCGAGAAACCTTCTTTTGAATCCATATTACCCCCTCCTAAAAGCACCATCCAGAAATCTACTTTCAATCCTAATTCACGAGCTGCCCAAAATTACAATATTGTAGAAGATTTGTCCCAAGCACTATGTGCTATGTCTGCCTTGGAAGTTCTACAACACTATCATAGCCAACGTAGAACACTCTTAGCTGCTATCAATTCTTTTGATCCCGAGTCATCGAACAACCTCACGTTTAATTTGGATGACCATCAACCGCGACTCTCCCACAAGCTAGCTTTCCAAATCAATGTTGTTGTTCACAATCAACAAATCCACCGAACTATCCTGGACGAGGGAGCCTCTACCTGTGTCATGTCTCTAGCCTATTGAAAAGGCTTGAAATCACCTGCCCTTAACAAATCCCCTATGATGCTACGTGCTTTCAATGGACAAGGTTTTCATCCTCATGGATTATTACAATCCCTAGCCGTTCAGTTGGGCAGAAAAACTGTTACCGTTGACGTCGAGGTGGTCGATGCTCCCCTCGATTACAACCTATTACTCGAAAGAAGTTGGTTCTATGCTATTACTGTCATCACCTCGTCGGTGTTTCGATGTGTACAATTCCCCCATCAAGGAAAAATTGTCACTGTCGATCATCTTGATTTCTGTACACCCGACGCTCGCATCCCTGCCACCAACAACATTCCTTTTTTGGGAAACCACCCAGTTACATATGAAAGCATTGGTGTTGGCTTATTGAAATATTCTAGCCTCATGGGTACTTTCCCTACACCACTTCCACCTACCTCACATCATATTTCCGTCATCAATATGGTATCGACTATGCCTTATCAATCCTTGGAATCATCTGATCCTTGGATTGTACCTAGTCCTTTGGAATTCGATGTGCTCAGTGACACTATGCCACTTAGCCCAGCTGAGGCCGCATAAATAGCTATTCAATCTGCCTCTCCCTCTTCCAACAATTCACATTCATTGGCACCCGATGCCTATTCGATGCCCTCATGGTTGGATTCCCTATCATCTGTCGTCGATTACATTTCCCACATTTTCCCTTCTGACGAATCGATTATGGAAATGCTCAGCATCGATGATTTACCTTGGGATGATAAACATCATCGATCCTCTTTTCTTCCATCATTGGAAGAAATTCACAGAGACATACACTCTGTCTCCCCTCCCAATGTTACCGATGCTCCGCAATCTCTGATCCTCACACAAGATACTCTCTCTGAGGGGAACATGGGCAACATCTCTACTATCATCATTATTGACATATTGATAAAAGAAGGTGCCGTGGAAAACATTCACCTTGGTGCTAATTACACACCTGAAGAAGTGGTCTCTTACACCGCTTTGTTTAAGGAATTTCGTGATGTCTTCACATGGAGCTATGAAGAAATGCCCGGGATCGACCCTCCAATCGTCGTGCAAGAAATCAAAACTTATCCTGATGTGAAACTTGTTCGACAAAAGCATCGCCTGGTTCATCCCAAGAAAATCATAGCTATAAAGGCAGAAGTTGAAAAACTTCTAAAATCTAGCTTCATCTATCCCGTCCCTTTGACAAAATGGGTCTCCAACCTTGTTTCGCTTGCCAAAAAACAAGGGACCATCCGTGTTTTTGTTGACTATCGAGATCTCAACAGAGCTTGTCCTAAGGACAACTACCCTATGCCCTTCATCAACCAAATCATCGATAATTTCATAGGGAGTGTAATCTTCTCTTTTATGGATGGCTTTTCTGGGTATAACCAGATTGAAATCTTACCTGTTGATCAACATAAGACAACCTTCATCTGCCCTTGGGGTACTTTTGCCTACCAAAAGCTACCTTTTGGCCATAAAAATGCTGGTGCTACTTCCCAGGGGGCCATATCGTATGCTTTCCACGACATCAAACATATAGCAGAACCATACTGCGATGATTTACCCACACATTCGCTAAATCGATTCGATCACATTGATCACTTATGGGCAATTTTTCTTCGATGTAGGTTCTACCGTATTCGTCTAAACCCACACAAATGCATTTTTGCTATCGAATCCATTCGAATCCTTGGTTTCATTGTCTCCAAAGATGAGATCAGGGTGGATCCCTTAAATATTAAGTCCATCCTAGCCTTACCGCCACCTACCAATTTAACCCAACTCCAAATTTTGCAAGGCAAAGCAAACTTTCTTCGTCGTTTCATCTGCAACTATGCTGAGATCACTAAAGGATTTATGCAGTTACTACAGAAAAAAATCCCTTTCATCTAGGATGACACTGCCCAACAGTCATTCGATGCTCTCAAGCATGCTTTGACCCACACACCTTTGTTACATCCCCCCGAATATACAAAGGATTATATCCTTTACTTGGCTGCCTCTACTTCCACCATTGCGATGGTGTTAGTTCAAGAAGACCCCAACGACGAAGAACATGTGATTTATTATCTGAGCAAGAGTCTATCTGGACCCGAACTCAGATATTCACATGTCAAGAAAATGGCTCTGGCATCCATCATTACTGTCGAGAGGTTCCACCATTACATCTTATTATGCACCACCACGGTAATCACAGACTCTAACCCCATGTACCATGTCTAGACACATCAATTACTTGGGGGCAAATATTCAAAATGGATCATTATTCTTCAAGGATTCGATCTTGAGTTTACAAAGGCCAAAGCCAAAAAATCCCTGGTGTTTTCTGAGCTCATCTGTGCTCTCCCTCGTGCCGATGAAGACATCGAAGCTAGAGATTCTCTCCCCGATGAATCTGTTTTCCTCATCAGCACCTCTGATCCTTGGTATAGAGACATTCTCCTCTACCTTCAAACCCAACGTTTTCAGCCCAAAATCTCTCGCGAAGAGCGTTGACGCATTCGTCACCACTCTCGTTGTTATCTCATCATTGGTGACACCTTGTATCACCGTGGTATTGACACCATCCTTCAGTGATGTCTAATTCATGAGGAGGCTGAACGCGTTTTGAATGATTGTCAGCTTGGCGCCTGTGGTGGTCACCTTTCTGGGATGGCCACAGCCCAAAAAATCCTACGTGCCAGCTACTTTTGGCCCTCGATTTTCAAAGATTTCATCGAGGCTGTCAAAAAATGCCCACCCTACCAAATATTTAACAAGAAGGCACGCACCCACCCTACTGTGATGCACCCTATTATTTCCATCGACCCTTTTCCAAATGGGGTATCGATTTCATGTAGTGTAAGCCTACCTCAGCCAGGGGGCACGGTTACATCATCATTGTCATCGACTACTTCACCAAATGGGCTGAGGTTATGCCTACCTTCCTAAATGATGGTCGCACTACAACTCTGTTCCTTTTCAACCACATCATAACTCATTTTGGTGTACCACATGCCATTGTCACTGATCATGGTGCACACTTCAAGAACCATATGATGAGCGAGTTACATGTAAAATTGGTTTTTCTCCATGAAAACTCATCCCCTTACTACCCTCAGGCCAACACAGAAGTTGAGGCCATCAAAAAAGTCCTAAAAACCATGATCCAACACATGGTAGGGGAAAAAAAACATCGTGGCATTTACAACTTTTCTCTGCTCCTTGGGCCTATCGCACTTCTGTGAAAACCTCAACTGGATTTACTCCTTTCCAGTTGGTATATGGAATTGAAGCCATCCTACCAATCGAGTGTGAGATTCCATCACTCAAACTGAAAGTAGAACTCCTGCCCCATACTTCTGCTGAAGAAGAATGATTCTTGTATTTATCCAAGATGGACGAAACGCGTCGTGATGCTTCTCTCATTAATGAGGCACATTAGAAATGAATTAAGAATCAATATGACAAATCTGTCCACCCTCAGACTTTTGCAAAAGGAGACTTAGTCCTCGTTTATGACCAAGATCATGATAAATTAGGGACAGGAAAGTTAGAACCTATGTGGCATGGTCCTTACATCATGAAGTGTGTTCTACACAGAGGCACTTACGAACTAGTAGATCATGATGAAATTTCCCTGGGAGAGCCCCGAAACAGGCTTGACCTTAAAAAGTACTATGCCTAGATCACCTACCATCTGTACTTTGTACATTATTGTATTTTAGTTTGGTGTGTCTATTTCTTTCACGTGCTCGAGTCTTTACCTTTTCCACTCATGACTGTGCTTGTGTTTTCATGCGCAGATGATGTCTTCCTTTCCTATCTTTTTTGGGTTCGCGGATGGCACTAGTCAACATACCCGAAACATTGCTTTAGTAGCATGGGTTATCTACCAATTTGATGAGGTGGTGAGCTCAGGAGGTATCTTCTTAGGACCAACAACCAACAATATGGCATAATATCACACTGTCATTGGACTGTTGACCCAAGATTCCTCTCTAGGTATCTCTCATATCATTATTTACTTAGACTCCCAACTCATGGTCTATCAACTTAACTGTATCTATGCTATTCATAGTCCTATCCTTCTACTTCTACACTTACAAGTTCATCGTCTTGAACGAATGTTCGATTACATTGAATATAGACACATTCCAAGAGAACTTAATAGTGTTTCAGATTTGTTAGCTAATTATATCATGGATCGGTATCTTACCCACATATAAGAGTTAAGAAAAGAAAAAATGTACATTACATGTAAATCAAAAACACATCACAGACATCATCATGTACAAATAATTGGCATTGTAAAAACTCAAAACTATATATATATATATATATATGGCATGACTGAAATGTTTGATTACATCAAAAAGTATGTAGAAGAACAAAATATTGGGTCTTTCCACCCATACAACGTCGTCTGACAAGGAATACAAAAATATAATCACCAGAGAGACTCTAATCTCCCCGTACTACATTGTGCTATGAGTAACACATCACTGTGCACACTATGTGCCTCAATAGAGAATTAATATTCTCTGGTACTCCCGCAGTGTGCCTCTGCAGACATAAAGGCACTTCTCCCCTCCGTAAATGAGGAATGCCCATCATGAGGCCTTGGAGGTTTCTTTCAACCTCCCGGAGACCTATCACTGGTACTACTAGATCTACTGCAACTAGGATGCCCCCGCGACGTCCTGGTACCGATATATCGGGTGGGCGCAATGCTCCCTTGTCTGCACATTGAAAACAATACATCTGTTAAAACTCTTCTATGTACCCAAAAAAATATATATATACATTAAAAACTCAAAAAGAAAAAATTAGACAAGGTATGGCTCAATCTCTTACCTGACACATCCCAGTATTCCCCCGCGGGAAAAATCAAATCCATGCTCCCGTAGAAATCTACCTTAGTGTAAGGGAAGTCCTCTATCCAGAGATATTGTCGTCTCAACCAGGAAAAGAAATCGCCAGTGAAACGGAACTCTGACTCTGATACTAGCCTTGGAGATAGACTAGTACACCTCTCCATCCTTAGTTCATCCACTGGTCGCACTGCTAGTGCTATCTGAGGCTACATTTGGGGGATGCGCTCTAGAAGAAATGAGACTAGAAAAGATCCATAACTAAACTTCTTATGTCCCGTCCTGCACCGTGAAACCTGTTCCTTCACATTCCGAAGGAACCCTGCACTCCAGTTGAATAGTGTCAGTTTCAAACACTAAACACCATAAGACACCTATGATCTTGATTCCAAATGCATGCCAGTACTTCCTATCACACTCATGATAGCAAATAGTATAGACCAGAGGGGCAGTTCTCGAATATCCTTGATAGGGATTCTACCCCTTACCAGTCTTGCTCCTGGGATACAGTGGCGTGCCAAATACATGTCCACTTGCTCGAGTAGTGCCCTCTTCTTAGAAAAATATATGGGGACCCCTCTTTTCGAGAGGCCAGTCAAAAAATACATGTATTCTAACTCAATGGTTAAATGTTGTGTGCCAATTCAGAATCCGTTCTTTGCAACAGACCATAGGTCGATCATATGCTCAAGCAATAAAATCTCTTTCTTCGTTTTTTGCAAATTGAAGAACTTTAGTAAACCACAAGCTCGCAATGCGGCTTGTGTGTGAGGACTCTGCAAGGTGGCTAATTCATCCATCTCATGTTCTCTTTCTTTCCACTCGATCATGGTTGTCAAAATTACCTACAAGACAAGAAATAAATAAATTCATTATTCCCACGTTTTGGCAATTTTGGCAATTTTTAAAAGTGATTTAAAACGTGAAATCTAAATGCTCACATCATTCAAAATGATCACACCCTATTTTACAATCACCACACCCTTCCCTATCCATTTAAAATTCATCAAACAACAATGAAAACATTTAAAAAAAAAATCAAAACAATTTTGTGGCTGCGTGGGCGTATGGGAAGATTTTCCATGGGTTCTTTTACTAAAAAATGACTCTAGGGAAATCTAGGGCTTCATATTTCAAATTAAATGATGCTATTAAAATGAATGTGAAACCGTTTGTTTGAAATAATAAGATATGGACACCTACCTGGTCCAAACGACAAGCAAAATGGTGAACTGTAGCTCCGGCAGTGAACAAAACAAGATCCACCTCAAAATGAGAATCTCCACTACTCCAAAGTCCTTGTGCAAAATGAAATGGTAAATGGAATTTTCATTGTATTGTTATTTATAAATTTTCATTTTTACAAGGTATAGTCATTTTTGGGTTTCTCTAACGACATAATGGCTTCACTAAACCCCTGGTTGTAGTTATGACATCGCAGGTTTCCTGGCAGTTCTGACGGGTGATTCACCTTGTCACACTTATGAGCATAGTCTTAGTTCATTCTCGAGATCGAAAATATGAGAACGTAAATGGGTAAACTTTTATCTCTTTTTCGGACCCATACGGATACACAAACACACGAAAAAGGAACCCCCCTGAAGTCCTGTTTAAACCCTTTTCAGACTCTCTAAATATGAAAAGATTGTCGAGTGACCTTTCTTCCTTTCACACTCGTTAAAAGGTTAGAAAGGGCGTCTTTCGAGCGATAATTTCTCTCTTTTTCAGTCTCGTTACACTACTGTACGAAAAAGGAACTGAGAGAGTTCTCTTTTAAGTGTTTTTCAAAACTCTATAATCTCGAAAAACCTTCGAGTTTTCTGTCTTTGGAATTGTTAAAGCGCACATCGATAGGCCCACATGGGACCGAACCCTTACTTCTTCTAGTTCGTTAAACAAAGGAAGAGGAACTTACCGAAAGTGAGTTATATCGAGCATGTGTTATCCTCCTCGAGCTCATTAAATAAAAAATAGTTACTCATCTATCTGGATGGGGGAAAATATTGAAAGGAGAAAGCCAAGTAGTCTCTTGAGAGTATTTTCCAGCAATTCTTAGAGTCGCCCTTGACCACGGCACTTTGTCATTTCCATGCATCATAATCCACTGAACCTCTGCACTGAGCCAATCCTTTGAGTTCCTTTCACTCCTTTGGGTCACCTGATGCAAGTCATCGTATCCACTGCATAAGTGTTGGTCCACGTCAGGTTTTGCTGTTGTGCCTCAATGTTCAAGGGAAGTATTTGCCTCGAGAGTCAGTCATCCGAAATATCCTACCTCAAAACCTATGTCACTCCATGTCCATTTGATCTTCCAATTACATATCTATGTTTATTTCATTTCGTTGATGGGGGATACATCAAGGCCCTCCCTCAACGAGTCTATTTCTATCGACTTCAACACATTATCCGAGAATTAGACTTAGAAACCAGTTAGTGCTTTGGGACCTGCATGCCTCAATGGCAGGCCTCCTCACGTTTGACAGTAGGTATACATCATTGACCCCTGATCGAATTATTCCACGGGTGTTCGAACTCATCTCATCTATTCGCATTCGGTGGAATGTACTAGGGTACCTTGGGAATCATTGACATTAATGGTGATTTCCCTCGCACTTGTTAACGATTCACACCATTGACCGGTAATCAAGTGGTTTCTGTCATGTTCGACATCAAGACATCTATTCACATGGTTAAAATCGTACCACATTGAGATCGATAAGAAGACCCTGGGTTGAGTAATCACTTTGATATATGCTTTTCCCAGGCTACGAAGGAGTTTATATTGGACAAAGAACACATACACTATCACATGGATCCACTTTGTATTGGTCGTGGCTATGTCTTATCATCTTGTAGATCCACTGTTTATTATTTGTGGCTATGATCAGTCTAAGTTATCAAAGTATAGATCCACATTGTATCTCTGGTGGCTATACCCTTTTATCAATACAATTATGGATCTGGAGTGTATTTTATGGCGGCCATATCTCGCAAGTCTTGATCACCCAAGCATAGGTATGACTGCCTTGGGTTTTGAAATATGTCATGATATTTGTTGGATGTTTGTGTGTAGCTTCCGTCAGGTTCTCCGAGTTTATAACCTTGCTTGAACATCTACAAAGTATTTTAGTTATCATTTTTCATCTTATAACTTCATACTTTGGGGGGCATTCTGTTACACGTCAAAATTACTCAACTAGATAAGTGTCACATATTCCTCTCAATTGTCGTAAGTTTCACATCTTCCTTACAACTTTTGCAAGTGTCGCAAGTTTTTCACAAGTGTCACAGACATCGCTCAAGCATACTTCCATAATGAAGACACTAAGGAGGCAGTTAAAACATCTCATACACTCGATTTGGAGAAGAAGAGTTGATTAATTGAAATCAAAGAACTCTTAACACCTGAGAAGAGCTCTTAAACAAAGGTTCTGAGGGTGAGTGCTCCCCTATGTCAGTCTTAGGAGCATTGGTTCTCCCCTATAAGGCCTCAGGGAGTGTTATAACTCTCTCCTTCCCCTTTGAAGGAGCGTTATCCACCTTTGGAGCGCTAGCACTTCCCTCAAGATTCCTAGGGAGCGCTACAACGCTCTGATGCCCCTTTTGAAAGAGCGCTGCTTAATCTGAGGTAGTAGTTGGCCCGTTGAGGAGAATAAGGGGAGGATCTTTTAAGTTTAGAAGGCAGTTGCATTCGAATTCTTGGTCCCATCAGGAGATCCATGATCTAAGGAGGAGGTTCCCCAACTTGTTCTAAAAATAACTCAAGAGGTTAAACTCCTCTTAACCTATATAAGAAAGCTCTATGATGGTGGAAAGGAGAAAGAATTGCTAGCATGAAACCTATGATATCATAGGAAACACACAGTCAGCCAAAGGAGAGTGATCAGTGAAGCTGTTTTTATCTAGGTCATGGATCTTTCAAGCAAGGGTTAGACGAAGGGGACTTGACGAACTTGTCGCATTCACATCTACGATTGTAAGTATTGTTGTCATTATTATCATTAATATGACATGCTTGGCCTGTTTCTTTCTAGTTTGTGTCTGATGTTACATGAACTTATCATTGATAGATAGATCTATTTTCGAGCTAATATCAATAGAGTAGGAAGTAGTTGTATCTTGTTTGTCTATAGGAATCAGTGAGGAGCAAAGGATCAGAGCTGAACTCGGACCATGCAGGGACAAACGTTGATAAAGAGGTACTTCTGTCCTCCTTCCTTCTCATGTGTTGGTTTGAATAGATTTGACAGAAAGTCAGTGTCCACGTTAAGCATTTTCTGTCTTAGAGTTAAGGTCAAGCTCTTTAAGGCAATATACCTATCCATAGGGAGATTTTCCTACAACACTCTGATGATTAGATTTATCCTGATTTCCAATATCGAATCAGTAATAGGTACGATGTGAAATTTAGTCCCCAGTGTCTGCATGACTACCTTTTCATTCCTACTCCCAGGAAAATTTAGCATGTTTCCTGAATAATCAGTCTCATTGGATTTAACTGGGTCCATATACCTCAGTTGTGTGGGAACTGAAATATTTTTGCAGAGATGAGAAGTTCGAACCAGTTTGGATACTGCTTGCTGATGGATAAGATGATGCTTCCATACTTGAGAGTTGGTAATTATAGAGCCTCAATCATGAATCACTTACAGACTTGCGCACAAGTATGATGGGTTTCCATGCTTGTCTAAACCATTTAAAATGATTAAATGTTTTGAGTTCGTTACATGGCAATGTTCACCTAACTTCAAACAATTGTGATGTACCGAGTGAATGCGACAGAGTGATATGACTAGCCATCACCCATCCCACGAATGGTGGATTTGACATATTGAATCACGTGACATCGAAACTTATGCAAAAGTGGTTTCGACAAACTGCCTTTCTACCAATGTATCTCTACGTGATGATGTAGTTCTTACTAAGTTCTCAAAATTTGGGTCTTGTCTAAGAATTGTCATGGTGGAAATACAAAGAAATCATAAAATATAATTTTGATATATTTATTGAGCTGAAATAGTTCATATTTCTCATGGATTGTTGATTTAGTTAACCTAATAAGTTTTAATGGTTGCACATTTTGCAGAATTAAGAACAACTAGATCAGATTAGATCAATATTGAATCCATAGGAATGGAAGAGACACGGGGAAATTATAGTCAACAAGATGAGAGCAGTGGGATGAATGTCCATTTGGACATTGAAGAAATTGGAGAGGAAAGGGATGAAAACATGAATATGGTAGAGACCATTAAAATTTTTCAAAAGGATGTCCAAAGCCATAAAGATGGTAATGAAAGGCTTATGAGAGACAAATAGAAGTAGGATGACTTCAACATGAAGTTATTGCAAAGTCTAAACATAATAGAAAATAAATTGGAAAAAGAAAGTGACTCAAGCAAATCTGGAAGTCACAAACCTTCGGATGAGAAAAATAAATCAGTAAGTGTTAGCAGACACCACCATCACTCCCCAAAGCATTCCAATAAAGGAACAGGTAGCA
>ML812497.1:56905-100321 GCA_009831015.1 Picea engelmannii
AACAATAATAATAATAATGACATGATTAATCCTCAATGCGGATTTAATCAAATAATAAAATAATAATAAGAATGCTCTTCACAATTACATTATTTCAACACTCCCCCTTAACAAGAAGGGTATTCTTCATCAACATCAAGCGAGAGAGGTTTGCATCATCAGTGGCATCTGGAGGACAGTATTGTCAATATCATCTTGAAACATTGTCTAGCACATTACGAGTCATTGAAAGTTTTCTTCATCAACAACATCATCATTCTCAAAAGAATGCTATAATCATCTACATCAAATATGTATCAATAAAAATGATACCTCATCACAACACTAGGCTGGCACATCACAGTACTACACTAGCTCAATGTCAAAGCGGTTAAGTTGGTAGCTCAGTGTCAGTCACATCTTGCTTTATGTCTAACAAATAGGTTAGAAGCAAGTAAAATCATCATCTTGCTTTACGTCTAACAACTAGGTCAGAAGAGAGGAATCACAGCATCATGCTTTATGTCTAACAACTAGGTCAGAAGCATGACTCATCTTGCTTTATGTCTAACAATGAGGTCAGAAGAAAGGAACACATCAACATCTCACTTTACATCTAACAATGAGGTCATAAGTGAGGAATCATCTTGCTTTACATCTAACAACTAGGTCAGAAGCAAGGAATCAACGAAGTTATGCTTTACGTCTAACAACTAGGTCAGAAGCATAACTCATCTTGCTTTACGTCTAACAACAAGGTCAGAAGCAAGGATCACACAGCGTCATGCTTTACATCTAACAGCGAGGTCAGAAGCATGACTCATCTTGCTTTACGTCTAACAGCGAGGTCAGAAGCAAGGATCACATGATGTCATGCTTTATGTCTAACAACGAGGTCAGAAGCATGAATCATCTTGCTTTACATCTAACAGCGAGGTCAGAAGCAAGGATCACATGGCGTCATGCTTTACGTCTAACAGTGAGGTCAGAAGCATGACTCATCTTGCTTTATGTCTAACAGGGACTTCAGAAGCAAGGATCACACGACGTCATGCTTTACATCTAACAGCGAGGTCAGAAGCATGACTCATCTTGCTTTATGTCTAATAGTGAGGTCAGAAGCAAGGAATACATCTACTCCCCCTTTCAGGGAAGGTCCTTTTGGAAAATACCAAGCTTATCTCAAAAGTTTTCAAACTTTACATGAGATAGAGGGTTATTCATCACATCAGCAACCTATTCATCCATGCTAATGTACTGGAGCTTCAAGGCTCCTCTCTGTACCATGTCACGGATGAAATGATAGCGGATCTCTATGTGCTTCAACCTGTCATGGAACACAGGATTCTCTTTCATTCTAATACAGCTTTGATTGTCACATAGAATCATGGTTGCTCTCATCTCCAAATCAAATAGGCATGTCAGCAACTTTCGAAGCCATATAGCTTCGCAACTAGCAGAACATGCGGCAATGTACTCTTCTTCTGCTGTGTTGAGAGCAATACTAGATTGCTTCCTACTCTGCCATGAGATCATAGCTGATCCCAAACTGAAACAGCATATGAAAGTGAATTTTCTATCAGCAATGCTTCCTTCCCAATCTGCATTAGTATATCCACTCAGTGTGAAGTCATGATCTCCATCATAGCTGAGACCATAATCCAATGTACCTTTAAGGTACCTCATCACATGTTTTGCAACCACTAGATGAACACATCTGGGCTCTACCAGAAACTGACTCAAGGTGTTCACTATAAAATAGATGTTTGATCTGGTGTTCGTCAGGTACATCAGCGATCCAATAATTTATCTGTACAGAGTGGGATATATCAAATCTGACGAAGTATCGACTAGCAGCTTTAGCTTCGTTTCCATGGGTGTATTCATGGACTTGAATTATAGCATGTGGAATCTCTTTAAGATTTCAACCGCGTACTTCCTCTGGTTAAGAAAGATTATTTCCAGACTATACCATACCTCAAGGCCTAAGAAGTAATGCATTAGGCCAAGGTATTTCATTTCAAATTCAACGGCAAGTCTCTGTTTACATTCAGTGATGAGATTTTCTTCTCCAGTTAAGAATAAGTCATCCACATACAGTAATAGTATTACTAGTTCATTCTCCATGATCTTGAAGTAGAGATTTGAATCTTCTTTACTCTTGGTAAAGCCCAAGCTCATCAAGAAACTGTCTATATGGCCATACCAAGCTCATGAGACAGACATGAGACTTCCTATCTTCAACCTCAAATCCTTGGGATTGCTCTATATGCACTTTCTCTTCGATAACAACATTCAGGAAAGATGTCTTCACATCCATTTGGTGCAACTTCCATTTCATCTTGGCAGCAAGGGCTATAATGGTTCTGATCAAAGTGTATTTGGCCACAGGAGAGAATGTCTCTTCATAGTCAATACCTTCCTTCTGGGAAAAGCCACGAGAGACAAATCTTGCTTTATATTTCTCAATACTTGCATCAGCAACATGTTTTATTTTGAAGAGCCATTTTGATGATACCACATCCTTACTTTTTGGTCTGGGAACTATTTCCCATACATCTTTCTTTATTATGGATTGGTATTCCTCTATCATGGAACCTGCCCATTCCTTCTTTTGGATGGCCTCTTCAAAGCATGTGCGTTCTTCATCAAGTAGATTGCACATCAAAGCCGTGTAACTAGAGAATGTCTTTGGTCTCTTCACCTATCTCATGGTTTCTTTTGGAACACCATACTTCTTTCTATATTGAATAAGCTCTCTTGCCCAAGCAGGATTTCTTTTATGGGAGAAGGTCATTTTAGGAGGTTCTTGAACTTTTGTTATATCATGATCTTCAGGAGTCTCCTCATCTGGGGAATTTACAACTTTCCTTACAGGTTCTGCAACTCTAGGAACTTCCCTCATGGATTCTATAGTCCTGGGATTTACAGGTTCCTTTTCATATACTTCTTCAAGTTGGCATCTTCTTGATTTCTTAAGTGTTGCTTATTCATCAAAGGTCACGTCCCTTCTGATCTCAATATGGTGGTGACCATGTATGTAAATTCTGAAGGCCTTAGATACCTCACAGTATCCCACCATATTCCCTTCTTTCCGAAGGGTTCCATCTTGTTTCTTTTCTCTTTCGGTATATGAATAAATACTGGACAGGCAAATATTTTGAGATGGCTTACCTCTGGCTTCTTTCCAGTGAACATCACTTCTGGGGTCTTGAACCCAAGTGCACTATGGGATAATTCGTTCTGCACATAAATAGTTTCCATTGTTGCTTCTACCCATAAGCACATAGAAAGATCTTGATCATAGTCTTCATAGCTTCCATCATGGTTCTATTCTTTCGTTCAGCTACACCATTTTGTTGGGGATCTTGATCCCAACATCTTTGAAGAAGTTCATGAGCTCTTCTGAGGCATATTCTCCTCCATTATCTGACATGAGTATCTTAATCTTCCTTACAGAAGGGTTCTCTTATCAAGGTTTTGAATTCCTTGATCTTGTTGAACACTTCAAATATATCCAGGTCTTTTATGAGAATAATCATTAATGAATGATACATAGTATACATACCCATTAATGGAGGATGATGGCATTGGGCCACATACATCTGAATGAATGAGTTTTAGGACTCCTTCTGCCTTGTTGTCCCTCTTTGGAAATGGGTTCTTGATGTTCTTCCCTTGCGCACATCCATCACATACACCTTCATGATCACCTTTCAGTTCTGGTAAACCTGTGACAAATTTGCATATGTATGGTAGCGCCTTGTAGTTGATGTGAGCTAATCTTCTAGAGTTCACATGGATTCTTCAATAGCGTTGGTCATGGCAGCTTCTGAGTGACCCACCTTCTTCTTTTCCACTGATGATTGCTTGATTTATGATCTCTCCTTTAGCATGTTGCCTTCTGCAACCTTCGCTATAGCTTCTTCATGTGACCTGGAGCAAGGTCAACAAAACAACAAGTAAGAATAATATCCTTCTTGATAATATAAAGCAATAACATGAACAATCATCACAGTAGCTCCTTTAGAGCTATTACTTATAATTTAGCAAAGATTAAAGGTAAGGAATACAATACGAAATGAGGTCAACACTCTCTTAGTGTTGTGACCAAGCATTCTTCCATGGCAACCTGGAACTAACACGAGAGGTTTCTCCTAGAAGAGGTGTTAGTCGTATCAGGCAAAGTATTTACATCTACATTCTCACATGCTATCAAGTATAATACTTTACGACGATTTCTATCTCAACTAAAGTCATCAGCTTGTCATGTGTACCTTTGAATCTTGATTAATCAAACCTGGAGCCTTATCCTAAAGAATGAGTGCTTGCTTTTCTTCCAAGTCTCCTTCACTCAAGTGACGAGTGCTTTCTTTAGCCTATCTTTTGTACTAAGACAATACACTAACTTGACAAAAGGTTAGGTTAGAGGATAAGCTCTATGATGAAATTTCAATCCTTCTAATGATTTGATCATAGCTTCAACATGCAACACTGATCAAGATAATTTCATAACAAATAGATGCATATTAGAATAATCACACTTGGGTTGCATCATTCCTCTAAATGTGTTTGGATCTTGGGATACTTCTGGCTCTATGGCAAGAGATCCCTTCTCCTGCAAATACTCTTTTAGGGTTTAACCATTAAACATATGTGAGTACATACCTCATATAGCATTTGTAGGTAGTGTCTCCATCTGGTAGTAGCAATAATTATTACCAAAAACTTCAAAGGTGATTGCAACTGGTTCTACGACTGCAAATTCAACTGGTACTGCAATTGCAATTGGTTCTGAGACTGCAACTGCAACTGCAACTTAGGGTTTTATGAGGAAACCCTAAATTTTCAAACTTCAAATTTTGAAATTCTGATCTAGGGGATAGCTAGGCTAAGCTGAGGCAAGTTAGGTGGTGCAGTCAGATTTTCGAAAATCCAACTTTTACCCCTTCAAATCTGATCTGCGAATTTCTGGACTGGTGCTTCTAGTTTTCTGGTACTTCTAGTACTCTAGTACTTCTGGTACTTCTAGTACTCTGGTTTTCTAGTACTTTGTGAAACTAGGGTTTCACATTTCGGGAGATCTCGCCACTGAAAAGGTGCACTCTAAGTGCCAAAATGATCCTTGGGGGAGGGAACAACTTTCTAGGAGGTTAGGGAGCTGAAAATACTCACTTTTGCAAAACCCTAATTTTTGGGTACGGTAACAGTGACGTTTTTCCTCTTGCAAATTGTGCTTCCTTCAGGTTGGCTCTGATACCATGTTAATGTCTATGCCATTATTATGGTTCTTTGAATTTCATTAGATAAGAGAATAATAAAAACAAGGTTACTAAGAAATACACATTCACAAGAGACACAACATTTATCCTGGGAAACCCTCTAGGGGAAGAAAACCCAGCAAAAACTTCCTTATCATAAATATCTTATACAATGTTCAAGAGATAACTCAAACCAATATAGATAGTCCTCTCCAAGAGATGCGCCACCCTTCTCCCTCTCTCCAACTGGTAATTGTAGCTTGCCTCATAAGAGAATGAGAAAGTGAGTTGTGTGTTTGAAGTGAGGTGCTAGCCTCTTATTTACACAAGACTGGCATGTGTGAAAGGCCACAACTGGCAGGGTCGACGTCTCACTTTGGGTGGGTAAACCCACCTTTAATTAATTTTGGGTCTTCCATAATAACTGTTGGGGCTGACTTCTTATTCTACCCTTTGTAATTGTCTGATGACCAATCCAAAAAAAGGGATTTGATCCTTATACAATTACCGACATGATTAATCCTCAATGGGGATTAATACAATAACAATAATAATAATAATGACATGATTAATCCACAATGCGGATTTAATCCAATAATAAAATAATAATAAGAATGCTCTTCGGAGTTACATTATTTCAACACAATGGACTTGGTACGAACCTTAAGACTCTACTTGGGAGCATGAGGATGCAATGCGGGCAGAATACCTGCATCTTTTTGAAAAAAGAAATGAAAATTTTGTTGTATATGGGTACATGATGCACTAAGGACAGTGTATAAATAAGAGGAGGGGATTGTAATATCCCTCGGACGAACCCAAATGAAAATTTAATCCAAGAATATTTAAGCTAGTGATCTGTTTAGACACCATTTTTGTAATACACCTTTCATGGCATGGTCCGCGCATATACTGCGCAACAAAGTGATGTAGTGTGCACATTTCTGGATACCGCACGTAGTAACTAAAGAGCGTGCAAACTTGAGGTCAACATATACCGCACATAGTAACTAAAGTGTGTGTAATATTAAGGTCAATGAACTTGTATATGATATGTATTATAGGCTAGTGAGCCAGTATTATAAGTCGGAATGCTTATGTTTTTGAATTAGGCCTAAACACCTAGATGTTAAAGGCTAGTGCACCTATTTTGTATATGTCTCATGATTAGTATAAAATATATCGTTGCGTGCAGACCGACCATGATAAAAGAGAAGGGGGACTATATTCCACCAAATAGGGATAGGGATGGCCTAAAGTTAAGAACAGGGCTAAGCTAGAGAGCTTAAAGATGAAAATAAATATTATATTAAAAACATAAACTACAGATAATTAATTTATCCTAAGTCCTAAAGTATGGGACAAGTGTATCAGGGTAGCTTCCAACATGACAAGTTTCAAGTTGGAGACATGCATACTTATTGCCGAGACTTAGTTCCTTTGGGGGGTTCAACCATTGTGGGGTGAAGAGAGGGTGGAAGAATGGCGAAGAATCCTACCATTTTTCCTTCGACCAGAGAACCAACATCCATGATACATTCTATCAGTCCTTGAGCTATCCTCATATCTTCCTACCACTGTACCCAGACCAGATCGATAACCATTCTTGTTGGTGTACCTATCATCTTGGGAGAAGGATTGAAGAGGCAGGTTGTCAAGCCCGTGAGAAATTCTTTGAGTAAGAGAATTATTGGGGATCGATTTCCTGAAGGTGTTAAATTTCTGCTACAACGCTTTGAGACTTTTGGTCCATCCTGTTGCTGAAGCCCTGGAAGGGAAGTGTGGAAACCAAAGGAATGTTGAGTAGAGAAGGGGAACACTTCCTTGGGGAAGGAGAGGCTGTAGGTTGTGGTTGAGTGAACACCTGAGAGGGAGTCCTTTTGGTTGACCGTGTACCTTTAGCCTGGTTAGGAATCCCTTACTCGGGTGGAGTCTAGTCCCAACACAGAGGTGACTCACTGTTGAGAGTGATGAACAATGTAGTCCAAGGCTGGGAGGTTCGTGGGTGGTCTAGATGCAGTTGGTGATATTCCTACCAAGATAAGTACCGCTTATGTGATGAATTTACATGCTTCATTGTCATTTATGTGTTATTTTATGGGTTTTATTGCATGTGTGATCATAACTGTCTGTATGTTTAAGGGTATACCCCTGTGTATGTTGTATGTTTGTGTTTATTGTTAATTCATCCTGAAAATCATATATTTATAGAATGCAATTGTTTGTTTATGCTTTATATGTGAAGCTTCCACTAGAGAATTGTATGTATATGTTTAATTGCATGCAGTTCAATATGTACATATGCATGTGTGTATATAGATATATATGTATTTGAAGAGAAAAATGTTATGTGACATAGCTCAAGTGAATATTGGGTTGTTACAATATGTTCTTAGAACTAAGATAAGTGTCTGAGTAGTGACATTCCATGACCTGTTGGTGGCCAGGGGGGTATGTTACATCGGTAGATGTACATGTTGGAATATTAATAGAGGCATATGATTGATACATTCCATGGATGATATCTTTTGGCACATTGCATGATGTTGATGCACATGGTTGATGTACATGGGTGTTGTGCATGGTGGGCACATTCTGGTACATGATGTACTTGGTTGAAATTTTGTTCATGATTCTCTATTTCATTGTTGACATATCTCTTTGTTCATTATGCTTGGTATGGAATGAGTTTGATGCATGAAATAGTCCAAGGATCATTATATGGTAGCATATGTTGATGTTGTAGAGAATATAGGGGGAGACATACCCATAGGGGGAGGCATTCTTCTTCCCATGATTCTAGGAGGAGATATTTATCAGATGCTTATATAGAAAAGAGCCTTATATTTGAAGAAAGAGAACAAAAGAATGATTCCAGGAGGAGCGATGGTCATAGGGGGAGAAACCCCAAGGAGAGTTCAAGTAGGGGGCACAGCCTGAAGAGGAGAATGACCCTTTTCCATTGATGTCAAAGGGGGAGAGATAGTCATATTGATGGTTATTGTTTGGGAGACATAGTCACAACTGGGAGAGATAGTCACATTGACTATTGATGTTTACTAAAGGGGAGAGATATTCATATTGATATGATTGATGACTATTGATGTAGAGCATGCCTTGTCTAAATGATTGAGATCAATACTTGGTAATTAGTGTTGACATAAATGTTGGTATTACCATCAATGCCAAAGGGGGAGATTGTTGGATCATGTTGTCATTGATGCAAATGGTTTGATTAATTGATGTCATTGATTGATGTCAAGTGATGGATTTATTGATAGGCTTGATTGGTTGTTGATTGATGAACAATGTATATGATGAATTATCCTTGATGAGAATGATATATGTCAAGTGGAAACCAATCGATAAATATTGGTCAATGAGTTGTCATTGTATATGATAAATTATCCTTGATGAGAATGATATATTTCAAGTGGAAACCAATTGATGAAGATGAATCAATGAGTTGTCATTGATACATAATGCATAGTTGATGTATATGATGCAGTGGTGAATTGATGCAAAGATGAATCATTATTGTCTTATCATGATTGATAAGGTGCACCAATGGATGAACTCCAAAGTGGTCCCCTTATGGTGAAATCCCTCACGGGAAGATGCTTTGTGGATTGATTTATCCTAGAAGAACTGTTGGAGGACCCATTCTTGTATGTGGAATAATGAAATGAATCTCAATGAATTTGTTCGTGAAACAATCCTAGATGGATATTGCTTGTCATGCCATTTTTGGTGGTATGTGGAATGTCATATAACTCCTCACGGTTTGAGAGTTATGGCCTTACGAAGATGAAGGACCCCCATATGAAGGCTTGAAGCCCACAAGGTCAAAAGAGTCAAAGTGATCGAAAAGAAAAAAATCATTATTTAAATGATAAAGTAAAGTGACAAAGTCAAGGTGGATTATTTAAATAAATAAAGTAAGGTGACAAAATCAAGAAGGAATGTTTAAATGATAAATCTTTGGAGAACTTTCTATTCATGGAAAAGTGGTTAACCCTAAAATAAGGAAAATAGGTTAAGTAACCTAGAAATGGGTTAAGTGACCTAAAAATGGGGTAACTAATGTAGAGGATGAAAGTGTAAATAAGATAGCTATGATCTGTTGTAGATCATGATTTTTGTGGATCATTGGAGAGATTATTATGAGATTATCTTGTGAAGTATTGATGGAGGGATTCTTGTGAGAACATCCTTGGTGAGGATCTCTTAAGCATGTTTGAAGATCCATTCTGAGGAAGAAAGCGAGAGGAGGATATCATGGACGCATCAAAGTTTCGGCAATGTCGGAGATCTTGACGGAAAAAGTCTTGGATCTTCAGAAACCCTAGTTTTTGAGGCATATACGGGTTGTAATGGGATGGGGTGCATACACACATGGGTTGTATGAGGACAGGGCATGTATAGTGGATGGAATGATGAAGACTTGTGTTTGAGTTGGTTCCAAGCTCTTGGATGATGAGGCAAGTTCCATATCTGCATTCTATGGGCTCAGATCTATCACTGAGACACTAGTATGGTTACAATATTGTCTTGATGAATACTATTGTTTGATGTTTTGTGAATTCTTAGTTCATTCTTGGTATGGCTTATATGATGTGGTTTAGTTTGGATGATTTGGTTGATGGAGTGAGAAGTAATATTTTGATTCAGTGGTGACATGATTGCTATGGTATACTAGTTGTTTATACATGATTGAGATAACATTCATATTGATTTGTTGTGGAGGATAAGAAAGATATTGGAGAGATTGGATGCATTTTCAGTGGCTGGTGGTCAGTTTGGATAGTGAGAGACAGAAGAGAATGATGAATTGGTTGCAAATGATCAGAGTTTCTCTTGAAAGACTAACCCTAGAAGCTCAGAAAGTATACACAAGTTTTTGTACACACTGGCCATGTACACATCTAGGTTGTAGTGAGCTAGGGAGCATACACACACTGGTTGCACTAGAGACAGGTTGTGTACCTCTTGACGGATTGATATCTATTGAGGATTGTTTCCTCATCTCAATTGATGCCAAGAATGAAAGTTAAGTCTTACATATAGAACTGGTGCTCTTGTAGAGTTGTACTCTATTCAGTTGTTCCTGGAAAACTCCCTGATTGTTGTCCATAATAAAAAGAAAAATTGTACATACATCTTGTGTTCTTTGTGTTCCTTGTGGTGATGAATTGATAATTATATATTGTTGATATATGTTCACATGTAATTGGTAATGAGTAAATATTGATATTAACTAAGGTGTTTTGTGTAAGAGGTAAGTTTTGGGAAAAAGATCCCCACACTCATTCACTCCCCCCTCTAAGTATGGTAGGTGTGTCCAACAAGGGAAGTAAATATTCTAAAGTTACAAAACTGGAAGTCCATCCAGACTGTAGATCCGTATAGAGGGAGTGATATCACCCTAGATTGTTGGATCTAGGAAAATTTTTGCAGTTGTTAGTTGCGAGTTATTTTGGCGATTCACGCATTGGAGGGTTTAGAGCATCAAGGAGTCAAGAATCCTGAAGCTCGAATTCGTGAAGCACGAAGAGCTCACCATCATTGGTTATCAGAGGGGGTCTGAACCGTATATCTGGTTCTGAGTAACTACGTTGGTTTGAAATTCACATGGAAAGAAGCCAACTGCATGCAAGGTAGTTGAAGCTCGAAGTTGTGAAGCACTAGGAGGCTTAGCCCTAGACCATAGCTCGAGGTCGTGTGAAGGAGGGGGTCTAGTGGGAAGGAGCTAGCTGCTAGAAACTTGGATTTTGCAAAGCACTAAAGAAAGGGTCTAAGGGTCCCATATGACCTACGCTTAAGGTGATAAAGGGTCTATGTTAATTCAATTTGGGGCCACCAAGGTCTCAAGGAGATAATCTAGCTCAGAGAACTGAACGATCCTAGACTGGGAGGTCGAGTAGCCCATAGGAGTGAAGGGGGGGTTTGCATCAAGTGGTATCACAGCCTAACATAACTCAAAGTTGTACTCTGTGTGTGAGAACAAGTCAAAAAAATCCCATAGATGAGACACGTGGAGCCACATGTAGCCAATCAAGTAGTCTAAAGGGAAATGAGGGAACTGCATGCAAGATTGGAAGAGATGGAAGCAGTGTAGAGAAGAGAATATGATGTTCGGGACATTAATGAGGCAGAAAGTGAAGAGACAAAGGTTGAAGAAGCTGTAGGGGGAGATGCTCTCAACGAATGCTTACTAAAAGATTTTTTTAAGTGGGGAGCTAGAGAAAAGATAGACATCCCAATGTTGGCATGTTTTCAGATAGAAGGCAGAGTATTTTTTTTTCATTGATGGCAAGCACAGCCCGATATTGATGAACAAGAGAAACTGGCAAGACCAGTAGTGCAAAAATGATTTCATGATGAACAAGATCAAGTGGCAAGACCAGTAGCACAACGATGATTTCATGGTAGAAAATCCCAAAATGCGAAAGGACAGAGCATGTCAAATAACTCCATTTCAGAGTTTCACAGACTGGAAAATCGGAGTTTCGGATACTGGGTGTTGGAAGTGTAGAAACACTTCACCACAGGAGTCCCGAAGTCATGAAATGTGAAATGATGAAATCCTGAATCAGGAACAATGAAGACTTGTGAATTCGTAATATATTCCTAACCATCGGATCAAGGAATGATCTGAACCATTGATCAGACACGAAAAAGGCCCATGAAGTTTCGATAGTATCTGGATTGTTGGGTCCATAGGACACGTGGTGAAATATTGTCATTTCACTGATTGGAAAGTCAAAGGAATGGGGTTCCCTAGCCTCTCGAATTCATGACATACGAAATGTTGAAGTGCTAAAATGTGAAAAACACCTTTTGGTGTAGGTTTCATTTACTAGGAGATTGAGAAGTCAAGAGTTGAAACTCTCCAACACAGGAATCTTGAAGTCATGAAATGTGAAACCCCAAAATCCTGAAACAGGCACATCTACCAGAATTTTAGATACTGGGAGTTGGAGGAGTCAAGAGTCAACACTCTTCATCATAGGAGTCCCGAAGTCGCGAAATGTGAAATTGCAAAATGTCAAAGACTCCATACCGAAGGTTCGGATACCAAGAGTTGGAGTTGTCAAGAGCTCTCACATCAAGAATGTCAAAATTGCGAAATGCTGAAATGTGAAATCGAAAAATGTTTAAATGCGAAATAGTGGAAGGTGCGAACAACTAAACTCCATTTTGGAGATCACGACTTGGAAAGTCGAGATTCTTTCATATGAAATTCGTGACATGCGAAATTGTGAAATGTCAAAATGAGAAATGCCAAAATGATCGAAGCTAGTCTAGCTAAGCTCTTCTTTCAGAGTTTTGGGGTTCGTGACATGGACTGTCAAGTTATCTCATCACAAGGAATGTCGAAATGCTGAAATGTCGAATTCTGAAATGGCGAAATAA
The DNA here is from genome assembly GCA_009831015.1 of Picea engelmannii. Taxonomy (NCBI): domain Eukaryota; kingdom Viridiplantae; phylum Streptophyta; class Pinopsida; order Pinales; family Pinaceae; genus Picea; species Picea engelmannii. The sequence goes on from ML812497.1 coordinate 69,562, forward strand.
GCACGAGATCCATTATTTAATCTAATGGTGTAGGTGAACTTGAATATGATCGGAGGGCTACTACTCCATCTCTCAGTTAATTGAATAGTTACAAATCAGTTAGCAAAACTGATATATGATTCTTGATCTGTTGTTGTTTCAGTTGTTGAGATGTTTTCTTTTCCTAAGAATATTCGAAGTGTAACTACATTATTATTGTGTATAAAATAAGAACATGGAGACCGTGTGTGTTTGGCTTTCGGGAATGAAAAATGAGTTGAATTGTAGAATTGAAAAACTACAACATGTGTAGTGTGAAGAAAGCTCAGAGAGAAGGAACATAATATGAACATAAGAGAAAAGGTGAAGAGAGCATATTGTGCACATATCAAAGAGGATGCAAAGGACAGAGAAAGAACAGATAGATAGAGACAACAAGTCAAGCCAAATATGAATAGAGAAGAAGAATAGTGTAGCAGAGAAGAATTGTAGAACAATGTAGAATTGGTAAGAATTGATTTATCTGTGTGTTGGTTATTTAATCATTTATTTGTAATCAGGGAGGTAGGGAGGTTCTAGGGAGGAATGTTTTCCTTAGAGGTTCAAGTGGGTGCTTGAACAAAGGGAGTTGTAGCTTCCATCTGGTTGCAGCCAGAAAAACCAGGGTGGTAGGGTGGTGCAAGGGAGAACAAGTGTTCTCCATTATATAGGTTGGAGCCTGTGTGACTGGAAGTAGGTGCTTCCATCCAGTTGGTGCTGGAACACTCAGGGAGTTGGTGATTTCTTCTAGTGGGTGTTAGAGAAACTAGAGAGTTGGTGCTCTCAAACAAGTTGGAGCTTGTAAAATAGAGATAGTAGTCTCACATTGAGTTGGTGCTCAATTATAGATGATGTACAAAACTTAAAAGACTGCCTATCATTTCGAAGAAGAAGAGGTTTTCTCCCTTTATGGGTTTCCTCGTGAAAATATGTCTTTGTGTATATCTTATGTGTGACTGATGCTCATTATTTATGCTGTCCATATGATATATAATATTGATGATCAGTTGAAGAAAGTTTAAGAATTGTTTAATTGAAATTAAAATTGTTTAAGAACATTAACAAGTGNTCTCAGTTGTCTTAGTCATTTCAAAAATTGGTATCAGAGAAGGTTCCTTTTATTTAAAGGTATATCTGTAAGCTTAAACATGACAAGTCATGAAGGGACTTCACCCAGTAAGCCTCCTCTGTTTGATGGAACAAATTTTTCCTTTTGGAAGGTTAGAATGAGAACATACCTAATGGCCCTAGGTGTTGATGTTTGGGATGTAGTAGAGACTAGATACATAAAGCCTGTTGTGATAGCCTCCAAGGATGATAAGTTAGAATTTAGCTTGAATGCTAAGGGAATGAATGCTATCTTGAATGGACTTGCAGAAGCCGAGTTTGTAAATGTGATGCATCTTCAAACAAGCAAAGAAATGTGGGACAAACTTATTACTAGTTATGAAGGAAATGAGAAAGTAAAATATGTTAAACTTCAAATATTTAGGTTGAAGTTTGAACAACTAAATATGAATGCAGATGAAACAGTTAGCAAGTATTTTTTAAGAGTTGAAGAACTTGTGAATGCCATGAAGGGTCATGGTGAGAAGTTTGAAGAATCATTCTTAGTTCAAAAGATTCTAAGATCTCTGCCTGATAAATTTAATCCAAAAGTCTCTGCAATAGAAAAAATAAATGATCTTAAAAATCTATCCATTGATCAAATTCTAGGAACTTTAACTGCATATGAAATGAGAATTAGCAAAGATAAATCCATTACTAGAGAAGCATCGTTTAATGAAGACAAGAATACTGATTCATAATTAGATGATATTGTGGAAAAAATTGTGAGATGATTAAAGAAAGGATCAAGAAAATATCAAGGCAAGCTTCCCTTCAAATGATTTAACTGTGGTAAGATAGGTCATTTTGCATCTAAGTGTCCCCATTAGAAAAAGGACCAGAACTCTGATGATGAAAAGAAGTACAAATAAAATAAATATAGTAAGAAGAAAAGTTTGGTTGCAAATAATGACAATTCGTCAGAAGACACTGATAGTGACTCTTCCTATGAAGATAAGGTAAATGAATTCATGCTTATGGACAAAAGGTATTATGATAATAAAAGAACAGGAATTGATGATAATGATAAAGAAGATGTATTTGATATGGAAGGGGAACTGATCAGTGCACTGGAAGAAATTGACAGACTCATAATTAAGAACAGAAAGCAAAAACATTTGCTGATACAGTTCGAGAAAGACAGTAAACAGCCTGATGGAGACTTTGCCCTGCTGAAAGTGGAATTAGAAGAGGCAAAGAAAATAGAAGACATACTAAAACAACAGTTGTCAGAGAATAAAGCTAGGTGTGAAGCCTTAGAAGAAGAGATAGTAAAAACCAGAAAAGAAATGGAGAAATTTAAGGGATTGTATCACCAAAATCTGCCAAGTATTAAAGCCTTAGAATGATTAACCTCCATTCTAAATCAACAAAGAAACCCAAAGTTGAAAGATGGATTGGGGTATGAAGAAGGATCAAGTAGTGATCATCCAAGTAATACAGAACGTATCAAGTTTGTCAAATCCTCAAACATTGACAACAGTCACTCTATAGAAACAAAGAAAAAAAATCAGCCACCAAGAAGGAATGAAAGAAAAAATACCCAAACCAAATCCGTAGATCAGAGAGATTATCGGTATGAAAGAAATTGGCCTCCTCAAATAAGACAAATTTTTTCAAGGTACAAATGTTTTTTCTATGGTTGTTGTTTTTTCTGCTCTAATTTTGATCACAAAGCTATAAACTACTCTTTAAGATTTAGATATGAGCAATCAAGTTTTTCAAGGAATAATTATCTGCCACTACAAAGATTGAGACAGCCAAGAAACAAACAATCATAGATTATAAATTATGTGATGACTAGGATAAGGACACAGATGAAACACAACTACAATTATGAGCATAACAATTGTTATGATATATTATTCCGTGAACCAAAATGTTACAATTGCCATAATTATGGACATAAAGCTGCAGAATGTTACTTAAAGAATTACAAGTCAGATTTGATCCCCACTGCTGAAAATGTCAAGGTTTGGAAGAAGAAAGTAGATGACAAGTGTGGACTAGTGTTATAAGCCCAAAAACAAAAGAATCCCTGGTATATTGACAGTGGATGTTCCAAACATATGACTGGAGACAAAAGTAAGTTTCTAACCCTAAGTGATAGCAAATCAAGGAATGTAACGTTTGGAAATGATGCACCAAGAAAAATAAAAGGTAAAGAAATGGTAAGTTTGAGTAATGGCAAAGGGAAAGCTCAAGATGTGTTGTTTGTAGAAGGTATGAAACATAATCTTCTTAGTGTCAGTCAAGTCTGTGATCGAGGATGTGAAGTCATGTTTACCTCTAAACACTGTAGAATAAAATCTGTGAATTCAGGACAGCTAGTTGCAAAAGGGATAAGAACAGAAAACAATGTCTATGTGTTAAAAGAAGAAAAAGAACAATTCCACATAAGAAAATATGATGAAAGTTGGTTGTGGCATAGGAGACTTGGACACCTAAATTTTGATCATATAATCAAGCTTAGAAACAGTGGGGTAGTAAAAGATCTTCCAAAGATATAAAAACCATATGAATCTGTTTGTAAACCTTGCCAGATTGGAAAACTTACTCACACTCAGTTCAAATCTAAAAACATTCCTTCAACAGAAAAACCTCTCCAGTTAGTACATATGGATTTATGTGGACCATCAAGGAAAGAAGGTACAGGAAAAGAAAATTATTTTATGTTGATAATTGATGATTATTCTAGACTAACATGGGTTTCCTTTTTGAAGGAAAAATCTGAAGAATTTGAAAAAATCAAAGTGTTTAAGGCTCTGACTGAGAATCAAACAAGAAAAAGATTAAAATAAGTAAGGTCTGATAGAGGAGGAGAGTTTAGTTGATGGAAATTCAAAGAGTTCTATGATAAACATAGGATCAAAGGAGAGTACACAATTCCAAGGACTCCACAGCAAAATGGAGTTGTTGAGAGGCAGAATAGATCAGTACAACAAATGGCAAGATTAATGATGAATGAAAGGAACATACCTCAAACATATCGGGTAGAATAAATTCATACATTTGTTAATTTCCTTAACAAATCTCATCTCAGGCCACACAGTGACAAGACTCCTTATGGACTATGGTCTGGAAGACCTTCTTTAATCAAGCATTTTAAAGTCTTTGGGAGTAAGTGTTATATCAAGAATAGTGATGAAAATATTGGAAAATATGATGACAGGGCTGATGAAGGTATCTTCTTGGGTTATGCTACAAAAAGTAAAGGTTACATATGTTACAATAAGAGGCTACATAAACTACTTGATTGTATAGACATAAAAGTTGATGAAGAAATCCCAGTCAGAAATGTAAGCAGTGTTGAACCAAGAACAAAAGATATAGTTGAAGATGAAGATGAACAGGTCTAAGGATCAGAAAGAGAATAATATGAATAAGATGAAGATATGAATTCTATGACTGACACAAATCGACAGAAATAAGCAAAATCACCTCTCGGAATTGTTAGAAAGAATCATCCTGAAAATTAGATAATTGGAGATATAAATAAAGTAGTTCAGACAAGAAGGAAATTGATTAAAGATTCAAAACAATCTCATGTTGCTTTTTTTATCTATGACTGAACCTAAAATTTTTGTTTAATCCATCCATCATGATGATTGGATTAGAGCAATGAATGAAGAGCTTGATTAGATTGAGAACAACAATACTTGGGATTTTGTCCCTAGACCTCAAGATAAAAATGTAATAGGTTCCAAATGGGTGTTCAAGAATAAAATGAATGAAAAAGGACAAGTTGTTAGAAATAAAGCCAGATTGGTCTGTAAAGGGTATGCATAAGTTGAAGGTTAGGACTTTGATGAAAATTTTGCACCAGTGGAAAGATTGGAAGAAATCATAATGTTTCTTTCTTACTCATGTCATAACAACTTTAAAGTTTATCAGGTGGATGTTATGTCAACATTTATTAATGGAGATTTAGAGGAAGAAGTATATATGGAGCAACCTGAAGGATTCTCATTGGAAGATAATCCAGATGATGTTTGCAAGCTGAAGAAGGCCTTATATGGACTTAAACAAGCACCACAAGCTTGGTATTATAGACTAGACAAATTCTTACATGACAAAGTGTTCAAGAAAGGTATTGTTGACAACAATCTCTACATTAAGTCTGAAGGTGATAATTTTCTAGTTGTTTTGGTTGTACTAATGAATCATTTGTCCAGTGGTTTGCTAACTCTATGAAAACAGAGTTTGAGATGTCTATGATAGGAGAACTGTCATATTTTCTTGGCTTACAAGTAAATCAGAGTTCTACATGAATATTTATCTCTCAAGAAAAATATTTGAAAGAGATGTTGAAGAAATTTCAGATGGAGGATCCCTCTCCTGTTATCACACCTATGGTGGTTGGTCGCAAGCTCAGTAAAGATGATATCTCACTTGATGTTGATCAAAGGACATATCGCTCTATGATATGAAGTCTTATATACATCACAACATCCTGTCTTGATATAACGCAAGTTGTTGGAATGGTAGGTCATTATCAGTCTGCTCCTAAACAAATTCATTTGGCAGCTATTATAAGGATATTCAAATACTTGAAGGGAACAATGAATTATGGTCTATGGTATACCATAAATCATAATTTTCAGTTAACTTCTTATTCAGATGTAGATTGGGCAAACTGTGTTGATGAGAGAAAAAGCACCAGTGGAGGAGCATTCTTTCTAGGTGACTCATTAGTAGCATGGCTTACTAAAAAGAAAGGATCCATTTCATTATCAAGTACAGAGGCATAATACATTATTGTTGCTACTTGTTGCACACAAATTTTATGGATGATACAAACACTTGAAGATTTGAAGGTAACATATACAGATGCCATTCCAATTCACTGTGATAACACCAGTGCCATTAGTGTCTCCAAGAATCCTGTTCTTCATTCCAAGACTAAGAATATCCCAATAAAATACCATTTTCTTAGAGAACAAGTTACAAACAGAATTGTTCAACTGAATTATATTCCTTCCAGAGAACAAATTGTTGATATCTTTACTAAACCATTAGCAACAACCCCTTTTGGATATCTTCGTCAAAAGTTGGGGGTTATAATTTATTGTGTCTAATCTGTTCACCTGGTTAGGGGGAGTACTTATTGAATATCTGGTGTATTTCTAAGATGCTCATAGTTGACAGGGGGAGTATGTACTACAACATCTCAGGGGGAACATGTTTCTTCTTTGAAATTGATGTCAAAGGGGGAGAAAGTGTGGTAATTTCAAGGAGGCTACAGTTCCTACAGTGGTATGGATTTCAAGGATGCTACAGTGGTATAGTTATAGTTGCATTTTTTTCAAGGGGTTGCCATCAATGCCAAAGGGGGAGATTGCTAACATGTTTTCATATAGAAGGTAGAGCATTTGTTTGTCATTGATAGAAAGCATAGCTCGATGATGATGAACAAGAGAAGGTGGAAAGACCAACAGTGCAATGATGATTCCATGATGAACAAGAGAAAGCGGCAAGATCAGTAGTGCAACAATGATTGCATGGCATAAAATCCTGAAATGTGAAAGGACAAAGCATATCAAATAAATCCATTTCAAAGTTTTGTAGACCAGGAAATCAGATTTTTAGATACCGGGTGTTGGAAGTGTAGAAACACTTCATAACAGGAGGCCCGAAGTCGTGAAATGAGAAACATTGAAATCCCGAATTAGGCACAATGAAGACTTGTGAATTCACGATATATTTATAACCGTCAGATCAAGGATTGATCTGGACCATTGATCAGACACAACAAAGGCCCGTGAAGTTTTGATAAGATATGCACCATTGGGTCCATAGGAAAAGTGGCGAAAGATCATCATTTCGCTGACTGGAAAGTCAAAGGAATGGGTTTACCTAACCTCTCAAATTCACAACATACGAAATGTTGAAGTGTCGAAATGTGAAAAACACCTTTTGGTGTAGGTTTTAGTTACTGGGAGATTGAGAATTCAAGAGTCAAAACTCTCCAACATAGGAATCCTGAAGTCGTGAAATGGGAAACCTTGAAATCCTGAAATCGACACATCTACCAGAATTTCGGATACTGGGAGTTGGAGGAGTCAAGAGTTAAGACTTTTCATCACAGGAGTCCATAAATCGTGAAACCCGAAGCTGCGAAATGCGAAATCGTGAAATGTCAAAGACTCCATACTAGAGGTTCGGATACTGGGAGTTGGAGTTGTCAAGAGCTCTCACATCAAGAATGTCAAAATCGCAAAATGCAGAAATGCGAAATCGAGAAATGCCAAAATGAGAAATAGTGGAAGGTGCTAATAGCTAAACTCCATTTCAAAAATCACAACTTGGAAAGTCGAGATGCTTGCAACTGAAATTTGCAACATGCGAAATTGTGAAATGTTGAAATGAGAATGCCAAAATGATCGAAGTTAGTCTAGCTAAGCTCTTCTTTCGGATTTTTGGGGTTCACGACATGGAGTGTCAAGTTATCTCATCACAAGGAATGCCGAAATGTCGAATTGTAAAATGGAGAAATAAGCACGAGATCCATTATTTAATCCAACGGTGTAGGTGAACTTGAATATGATCGAAGGGCTACTACTCCATCTCTCAGTTAATTGAACTGTTACAAATCAGTTAGCAAAACTAATTCATGATTCTTGATCGGCTGGAATTTCATCTACTGAGACGGTTTCTTTGCCTAAGAAGATTCGAAGTGTAACTACCGTTATTGTTGTGTATCAAATAAGAACATAGAGACTATGTGTGTTTGGCTGTCGGGACTGAAAAATGAGTTGAACTGTAGATTTGAAAAACTACAACATGCACAATGTGAAGAAAGCTCAGAGAGAAGAAACATAAGATAAACATAAGAGAAAAGGTGAAGAGAGCAGATTGTGCACATATCAAAGAGGATGAGAAGGACAGAGATAGCAAGTCAAGAAAAATATGAATAGAGTAGAAGAATAGTGTAGCAGAGAAGAATTGCAGAACAGTGTAGAATTGGTAAGAATTGATTTATCTGTGTGTTGTTTATTCAATCATTTATTTGTAATCAGGGAGGTAGGGAGGTGCTAGGGAGGATTTTTGTCCTCAGAGGTTCAAGTGGGTTATTGAACATAGGGAGTTGTAGCTTCAATCTGGTTGCATCCAGAAAAACCAAGGTGGCAAGGTGGTGCAAGGGAGAAAAAGTGTTCTCTGTTATACAGGTTGGAGCCTGTGTAACTGGAAGTAGGCGCTTCCATCCAGTAGGTGCTTCCATACAGTTGGTGCTAGAACACTCAGGGAGTTGGTGCTTCCTTCTAGTGGGTTCTAGAGAAACCAGAGAGTTGGTGCTCTCAAACAAGTTGGAGCTTGTAAAACAGAGGTAGTAGCCTCACATTGAGTTGGTGCTCAATTATAGATGATGTATAGAACTTAAAAGACTACCTATCATTTCGAAGAAGAAGAGGTTTTCTCCCTTTATGGGTTTCCTCATGAAAATTTGTCTCTGTGTATATCTTATGTGTGACTGATGCTCATTATTTATGTTGTCCATATGCTATATAATATTGATGATCACTTGAAGAAATTTTAAGAATTGTTTAATTGAAATTAAAATTGTTTAAGCATAGTAAAAACTGATTCACCTGCCCCTCTCAGTTGTCTTAGTAATTTCAACACCCAATGTATCAAGGAAATTTGGATGTTGAAGAGTTTTTGGACTAGATAAGGTCCATGGACAAGTATTTCAACTATGAAGATGTCGATGAGGAAAAGAAGGTGAGACATGTTGTCACTAGACTTAAAGGAAATGCATCACTATGGTGGGATGAACTGCAGGCTGATAGGAGGAGAAAAATAAAACAAAAGATAAAAAGTTGGGATAGAATGGTAGCCAAGATGAAGTCTAAGTTCATGCCTAAGTATTATCAGATAAATATGTTTAGGAGAATGCAGAATCTAAGACAGAAGGGACAATAAAGGATTGCACATAAGAGTTTTACAAGATGAACATTAGGACTTGATAGAGGGAGAAAGATGAAGAGAAATATTCCAAGTATGGAAATGACCTAAGATATAAGATCCAGGATGAAATCAACATGATGTCGGTGAGAACAATAGAGGAGGCATATCAACATGCACTCAAAGAAGAGGATATGTTGGCTAGAAAACAAATCTATTGAAGTAGGGGTAGAAGCTCGAACAAAGGTAAAGGATTTGCCCATGATAAGGCACAGATCCCTAGGGTGAGTTTGAGAAAACCCAGAGACACTTGGAAAGAGGAGGAAGCTTCAAAGGGATACAACTTGGTGGAAGAATTTTTTTTTCCAGGGGAAGAGGAAGAAGTAGAGGAGGAGAGACAACATGTTATATCTGTGGTAAACCAGGACACAATTCTTGGGAATGTCCTGAGATAAAGAAAGAAAGAGGAGGTGAAGCTCACATTTCAGAAGCACAAAAAAGGAATGTTGAAGTAGAAGGTGCAGAAGATGGAAAATATTTGATGTTGAGGAAGGTTCTCTTGAAGGCAGAACCAAGGTCCAGAAGTTGAAAATCCAGTGTAGAGGAACAGTTTGTTCAAGACAGCTTGCAACTGATATAACAGGAAACCCCCTCTATGAACTACACTAGGGTTCAACATGTAGGCAGATCTAATCATCCAAAAGTCTCCTACTCTTTATAACTACCCCAAATATATCCCACATCCATGCATGAAACACAAAGTAAAAGATCTGGAAACTCTACCTTAAACTCCATGTCCAGTGTCGATCCTTTTGTGTTTGATTTCTCCTCGACCACAAGTCTCCTCCCAAGGCTGACCTGCATTCACATATAGACAAACGAAGAGCTACGGAAATGCATTTCATATATGAATAAGTGGGCTAGATGTGACAATAACATACATCAAATATAGATATTGGCCACACCATATGGCAGGACAAAAAACATATTCCTTTTATATTTAAGCTTCACGAAAGTCACTTACAATGTGAGACCAGAATTTCCTTGAAATTGGTCCTGGGCTCCTCTTCACAATGCACCAACTACTGAAACTCACAATATGGGGCAAAGGGGGAATGTAAAAATGGGTAGAGTTTCTATGCTCTTATGATTCTCCTGGAAATAGGACCCCAACCCCTTCTTTTATAGGCCAAAAGGGCTAGTGACGTTTGGGGTGACTGGCTACAGGCAGTCAAACGGTTAAGTAATGGCCCGAAAACTAGTATCCTATGAAAATTTCCAATTTTCGCGATATTTTATGAGTGTACACAAGATATAGTGGCTCAACAAGCATGTGTGCGTGGGTAGTAGTGGTGTAGGGTGTGTATGCCTTCAAAGTGATGATTTTTAGAAGAGCTTGTTTAGTGATGGGTTGGAAAATATGGTAAGTTAGATGGTCTTATGCTTGGTATGCATGTTTGATGAAATTTAGGCTTATAACATATGCCCCCTAATGTGTGAGGTCATAAGAGTATCTGATGGCCAAAATATATTACACATATTCACCAATGTATGACGTGAGTGAGCCAAGGGACCAGAGTTCAGGAGGTGTCATCTGCAAAATAACAATTTGTCTCACTGAGGCGGGCATACCCCTACTCAAGATAAAATGAAATCATGGCTACCAATCAAATACACTGCAGATCCATGTCATATAACTATATAAAGTGAAACCGCAAACAATACACAGTGGATATACATCTCAAAATCAAAATATATACATGTATAGTATCCATATTCAAGAAGCTAATGAGGCTTGATGGCTGGAGATGAGGTCTTCAGATCTTGAGAAACAACTTCAAAATATTCAAAACTCGGGTAGGAGTGTAATGTCAGTGGACTACTTCACTACCTAGAGGTGTTTGATGACTCATCGGGAATAGAAAAGAGGATCTTCATGATCAGGAAGAGAACTTCATTGATTTCAAACAAGGACTTGATTGGTGTTTTGGGGTGTTCGGGCAAGAGGAAAAGAGACAAACTACAGAATGGCCAACTCAAGATTAGTAAAACTTACATTGGAAGAAAGAACAACAAAAAATGAGACTTAGGTAGCATGGCATTGACATAAGTTCACAATGTAGGAGGCAACACAAACTCTCCATATGTTTGGAATGATAACCAAATGGACAAGAACACAACTCTATGTAGAGAGAATAGCTTCCTCGGGTCATATTGAATCCTAGATCTTGATGAACAAACGAAAGGATGTGCTTTGTCCAAGGTTGACTCATTGTGCTACCAATAAAAAGAAAATACTTTTCCGTTCCTCCTTTTGGGGTATATTTGATTTTATTGTCTTTTTCAAAAATGTTGGAAAGTTTTGAAAAAGAATGAAAGAATGCTACATTACAAAGAAGGAATGATTGTTGTAGACATACTAGTTCCGAGTGCAAGGAATAGACTAATGCTGAGAGCAAGGGGACATATGCAGGAAAGGGACACTTGGAAAAATCCTCCATGCATCAAGGTGTCAAGACGCGGAGGCAAATTGCTACAAGGCTTGCGTATAAGGCATGCTTTAGATGGTTCAGTTGATAGCAACATGGAGACAAATTTAATAAAAGTATGTAGAAATGAAAATTTGATTAATAAGACACAAATATAACATCTTTCGATGTAATTTTAGCGATCCCAAAGAAGGAAATCTCGAAGGTTTTTCATTTTAAGAGAGTCTGAAAAAATGTAAAAGAAGACTCCACTAGGGTACCTTTTTCAAAGGTATTATAGTCCGCTCGAAAAAGAGATAAAATAGCACTGAACATATGTCTATTCAAAACCATTTTAACGAGCGTGACAAAGACAAGATCACTTGACAATATTTTCATTTTTAAGGAGTCTGAAAAGAGCTTAACTATGGACTCCGTTGAGGGATGTTCTTCTTGACCAATTTAATGAGTGTGAAGAAACAGGCTCACTCGACGATCTTTCCACTTTTAGGGAGTCTGAAAATAGCTTAACAATGGACTCTGTGGGGGTTCCTATTTCGTAAATTTATTCCCTCAGACCTGAAAATGGGGTAAAAATTATACCTGAGAGTACTCTTCTAGAGAATCGAGGCTCCTAGAGTATTCCTTTGTTTGTAGTTTTGAACATTGGACCAAAAAAGAGGTAAACTATTGTCGGACAGATGTGCCTTGAAATTTCAGTTTAGCAAGCGTGAAGGGAAACAAGATTGCTCGACAATCTTTTCATTTTTAGAGGGTCTGAAAAGGGCTTAAAAGAAGATCTGTTGTGTTTTGGGAGTCCCGAGGGCGAGGTCAGGAGTGATAATGAATCATGCAAATGAGGCTCAAATGCATCATTAGGAAAGACTAATAAGGACTCCCAAGCCCGTAATAATTAGTGAAGACATGGACTCCAAAATGCAACCAGTATCTACCTAGGGCACCCATGTGAAAGTAGGATCTACCGCTAAATTAAAATGCTTCTAGAGAAGGAGTGAGGGTTTTGTGTCACAATTCAATGGTGTCAATCCTAAGGAAAAGTGAAAAATCCAACGAGTTGTAACAGACAGAGGTGGAATCCTATATTACGTGCACAAAATTGAAAAAACAATTTTTTACCAAAAGACCTTTTAAAATGACCCAAATATCAAAAAATTTCCCAAATACCCAAAGTAACAAGTATCATAACGTCCCCAAAGAAATCTAGAACCATACTAAATGATTTTCAAGCTAGGAAAAAATGGCAAAAAGGGTCAAAAAATGACAATAAGGGGCCAAAAAGTCTATAAATAGAAGTTAGCAGCTCATTATCACCATTGTAATTTGAAAATTGACAAGAAATCCAAAAACACCCCTTTGCCAAAAGAGTTGATTCTAGGAGCTTTAGTGGATGAAATGAATTTCCATTTGGGCCATGTAAGTACACACTAACCTCTCTTGCATTTCCATTCTTCATTTATGCATTTGTTTTTGTTTTTTAGGGGGGCACTGACCTTTAAAGAGGTCAGCCTTGCATGTACGCAGGCTGTCCAAGCACATCCCACATGTACATGTTGGAAGAAGAGAAGTTTCCCATGTGTACACATGATTGTCCTCAATACAACCCGCATACACCCTCCAAAAAGTGATAAAAAGTGGAAAAGCTAGAGTTAACTCTTTGTTGCTTTATGTTTGTAGGATGTATGTGCATTGGAGAGAGAGAGAGCATGAGGAAATCAATTTTTTGGTCTTCGAGGACCCTACTACTATCGTTGTCTTGTCATGATGTGGGTTATTAAAGTTCTTTCAGTGTCTGTTTATGAGGGCACAACCCAGGTTGCTAAATGCATTGATAGATTACTAGCATCCTGACACAGAGGCATTTATGCTCGAGGGGTAGTCATTGACTCCAACGACCGAGGAAATTTACTTTTTTACTAGTCTCTTGAGGAGAGGGGATCTAGTCAACTTGCGTACTTTTCCCCTTGGGCCCCACAACATTGAAGAGTTTATTAGACTCCATTGCGAGGCCAGTACTGAGAAGGTAGGTTCTCATGTGCCTATTCATAAGATCAACAACCTATCACTTAAAGTGATAGTTATACCTATTGGGTGGATTACTGGATTCGAATCTTTACATCAGGCTTCTCGGGCACACATGCATTGTGTGATACAGTGCTTAAATACACATATTTGCGACTAGAGTACCACCATGCTGGATTGCATGAAGAGAAAGATGACAGAGTGTCGAGTACGGGTGCACCACAACTTCGGGTTTGGGACCATTTTGTGTTCCATTTTCTTCGAGAGGGTACCTAGTCTCAATCCTTGAGAGACTGTACGAGGGCATGAGGCCACTCTCCCGGTGCTATACAAATGGGTAGCATTGTTTCCACGACAGGGTGGGGGTAGGACCATCGAGGCCTTTGATGACAATTTTTTTGACTGGTGGTCATGACAGATTCTGACAATAGAGGACTACCCCTATGTCAGGATTAGATTTTCTCGAGATCCTGACATGCCTGTACTCCCTAGAGCGGAGCAAGGAGAGATGGGTAAGCTTGATTTTCAAAGTTATTTAATTTTTATGTCTTTTTATATATATCATTCTTTTTGTATACCAGAGTATCTGACACTTACATATCTTTTATGTGCATATGTGGGACTAGTGCATCCAACATAATTCTCAAGAACTAGGTGAGGTCCTTAACTAGAGGTAGAACTAGCTAGAGCTGCTGGACCAAAAACAACAGCAAGGGGGCCTCCAGCCAAAGAGTCTGAGAGAGTATTGAGATGGGTAGAGAGGAACTTTACCGCGCTCACCTGTAAAGTCCCTATGGTGGAGATTAAGGATCTCCCACCGTTGATGTAACCTCACGTAGTTGGGGTTCCCTGAACCTGGGTCCAGCACTTTCGGAGTTTGAAAAATGTTGTTGTTCACTATGGCAGGGCGAACAGGCCTTACCCTTACCTATGCTAGACTACTTATGTGCCGAGAGAACCTTTTGCATATTTTTGAGGGCATAAGCCCCGTGACTCTAAATGGACATATTTTTGAGGTGCTTGCACCCACCCATGTACTCTTATATATTTATATATATATATGGATGTTTTTTTTATCTTTTTATGTCTTATGGATTACATCTATTTTACAAATATATTTACATGTATGTGTGTGTGTGTGTGTGTTCTTTTTCTTACATGTGTGCAATATGCCAATCTAGTACATGATTATCTAGAGTATTTGTGATTTGATTCAATCTCCTAGGAACATGGATATACATAATGTAATCAAATCTTCGTTCTAAGAGATGTACACTAAGGAACCGTCGGTGTAGCGTAGGATTGTAAATTCGATAAGCACCATTTAACTGAGACACAACCAATTGAGAGTCTAAGTAGACCTAAAGGTGAGAGATACCATGTGACAAAGCATCACAAAGAAACTCTAAGATTTCACTGTATTTGGTGACATTGTTTGTGGTGTCACCTAAACATATACCTCCTGAAGATAAAAACTGGCCCTAAGGTGTGAAAATCACACAAGATGCGGAAGAAAACCTTCGAGTGTGCCAGATAGCATTGTCCACAAACCCAATCAATACCTTTAATTCACTTGACATCTACCATAGTGAAAAAGATGACATAAAAAATGACACATCCATAAAACCAAAAGACAAAAACTAAAAAGAAAATGTACAAGAATATACATAGGTTACAAGAAGTCACCCAAGCCAACCCACCTACAAGTAATACTTCTTGAGGTAGAACCCATTTATAGGCTCCGCCAAAGCATTTCCCTCAAAGTCCACTAGAATATAAAAACCCTTCTTTAGAATTTCCTTCACGATGAAAGGTCCGAACCACAAGGGTTTGAATTTACCTGCCCCCATGGGGTCCTTATCTTGGTCATAGACTAGAAAAAACTCACCTTTAGAGAAAATTCGAGGACAGATGGACCAATCATACTAACACTTGACTTTTTTTTTGTGAGCCTCATTAGCCAAGGCTTCATCCCAATGCTGTTCATCGAGCTGCTCAAGATATAATAAATGTTCTACAAGTAGTGAAGTGTCTGGCAATAACTGTACTGCCAAATTTAGAGAGGGGATTTGGGACTCTATAGGAAAGAATTCTTCTAGATCGTAAACAAGTTGAAATGGTGAGAAACTGGTTGCAGTCTTAATAGACATTCGGTAGGCCCATAATGCTGAGTACAACATCAAATTCCAATTTGATTGTCTGAATTGATCGTTCGCTATAAGATAGTATTCAGGGATTTATTCACAGCTTCCACCTGACCATTCTCTTGTGGGTAGTAGGGTGATGAATGTTCTTGCCTCAACCTAAGCTTTGATGTTAACTCAGACATCATTTTGTTTTAAAAGTGACTGCCATGGTCAGTGACAATGTCTCTCAGGATGACAAACCTTTCTATTATATGGTTAAAAAAAAAGAGAGTTGCGGTATCACCATCATCTTTAAATGTTGGCATAGCTTCGATACACATCATGAAGTAGTCTACTGCTACGATGATATAATAGTGCCCCCTTGCAGAAGGACAGTTGCATGTAGCATAATCAATCCCCCACTTGGTGAAGGGACCAGCTGTGATGAAAGGAAACATGGGAGTGGGGTGTTCCCTCATATTCCAAAAGAATATCTGACACAGGTGGTACTTCTTGACTGATTCAACACAATATTTGATTAATGTCGGACAAAAGTAACTGAATTATAGAATCTTTTGGGTTGTTTCCAACCCAAACAAATGACCGCCACATGCTCTAGTGTGGCAATCGTTAAGCATGATTTTTTCTTCTTCATGAGTGAGACACTGGAAAAGGATGCAATCTACTCCTTGATGATACAGAGTGTCCTCAAGTATGAGATAGTTTTTATCCTGATGGCATATATGGTGATGCTCATCATGAAAAGCAGAGGTGGGGAATTTAAAAGTCTAGAGATAGACTAGTATATCTTCGTACCAGGGGTTGGAAGAGATGATCAAAAACATGTCTCATTTGATAGTTGACATATCAGGTATAACATCTCCTAATTCGATCGAAAGTTATGAAATAAGTTCCCCAACGACCAACGACATTTTGGACTTGGCCGAAACAAAATCCAAGTTGAATTCATGGAGGATAACTATCCATATATTGATCTTTCTACCAATTACATGTTGTGTCAACATGTATTGAAATGGATTCACAACGACAATGATGGTGGTCTTGTGAAACAAGATATAATGATAGAACCATTGGACAGCATGGACTGCTACCAACGCAAGTTTTTCAATGTAGGAATAATTGATTTCTAGTCCAACCAGGCCTCAGATCAGGTAATAAATCATGTATTCTGAGAGAAAATAATTCTCTTGATCCAAGACCATACTTACAGTTGACTCTGTAGCAACCAAGTACAACAAGAGATCTTTATCATAATTGGGTGGTCAAAGAAGAGGGGTAGATGTGAGGGTGCATTTCAATTCTTTGAAAGAGAGTTGAGCAGCCTTGTCCCAATGAAAAGGAATGTCCTTCTTCACTAAATGCATGAAACCCTTTGTGATATCGACACAGTTTGTGATGAAACACCGTAAAAAATTTTCTTTTCCCTATAAACTCTGAGGATGAGAGATTGTGCATGCGGGAGGTAACTGAACTATCGCCTCAACATTTAGAGGATTGAACATGATCCCCACTGTTGAAAATATGAAACCTATAATATGACTCGATGTGATGAAAAGACTATGTTTGTTTGGATTCAAGAGGGTTCGATAGTAGCGACATCGGTCAAAGATAAGTCAAAGGTGTGCAGGATGATCAACTCTCTTACAAGATCATGACACTAAATCATCAAGATAAGCCTCGACTATGTGTTTGAGGTCATGGAAAGAAAAAGACATGGCCTGTTGAAAAGTAGTGCTAGAATTTTTTAGACCAAAAGGCATCTTCTGATAAGAAAATGTACCCCATGGACAAATGAAATAGGTTTTTTGTTGGTCTTCGGGCTTGATCTGTATCTGATTGTATCCTGAAAAACCATCCATGAAAGAAAAGGCCTCAGAACCTATGCATTCATCAACTATCTGGTCAATAAATGGTGTGGGGAAATTATCCTTTGGACAAGCCTTGTTCAAATCATGGATGTTCATACATATGCAAATCATACCCTGATTTTTGTTGACTGGCATAGGATTTGACACCCATTGAGTCAATTGGATGGGGTAGATGAAACCATCTTGGAGTAGTTTCTCTACTTCAGCCTTAATAGCTATTGCTTTTCTAGGATTGACCGGGAGACGCTTCTACTGAACCAGCTTAGCATCAAGATATGTCGTGATTTCATGTTCGACGATTCTTGGATCTATGTGTGGCATTTCCTCGTAAGACTAGGAAAACATGTCGTGGAATTCTTTAAATAAATATGTGTAGATTCGAATCTCCTCGGGAAAGCATTCTGCTTCGACGAAGATATTCTCCATGACGTCAGGGGTTCTGGAGATATCAATAGGTATCATTTGAGAAATGGTTTCCATATTTCCTTTGACGTAAATAGTGTGTGTAACCAAAGGATTGATAGGACAAGCCTTTTCTCTAGTCATAGTTAGAGTGAATTCACCTGCTTCAATTCTTCTTAACTCTGGGAGGAAGTAAGATCTGTCATGAAGATCATCCCAAGGTCTATTCGGACTAGTCATTACCTCAATAATCCCCTCGTCTGAGGGAAATACTAAGTCTAAAGAATCAGTATTGGTGAGGGAAACTTGAGCCCAAGTAATCTCGAGAACCAGATCTAACTCTTGTGTGAGAGTCAGATCGGGGTCATTGAAAGCTTGTTGAATTATTGAGTATGCAACTTTTGTCGTAGATAAAGGCATGGACATGCCATGGTGCTCTATCCCTTCCATCATGGATGATGGGGAAGGAAGAGTCCACAGATCGTTAAAGTAAGTCATGTGAAACGATGATATTTTGAAAATTTCAGCCCTAGGTTGGTCGGGAACAACTGATATGCATTGAGCATTTCTAGTAGGAGGCAGGTAATCGAAAGTATCCATCAAAGGTGGACATGAAACAACCCCTATGTTGACAATGCTGGGATGAGGGTTATCAATCATTGAGACCGTGGATACCCCCGATGAAGGGTCAGGATGGGAGAAGGATAACTAATCAATGGACATGATCTAGCCTTTGTGTGGAAACAAAAAAACCCAAAAAACTATCACGACCATTGCTTGCATAGCGTAGGTCCAACTCCTTCATAAAAAAATATTCTAGTTGAGAGATGCATCGAGCACTTCAACTTCAACACACACGGTCTTCTCTCCTAACTCCACTAGGAAAGAGGGGATGATTTCATGTGGTCGGAACAAACGACCATTGAAGGTGGTGAGAAGCATAGGAGACAAAGGCAAAATGAGTTGCCCAATGGCCTTCCAACATGCCAAATAAATCACGCATGTCGAGGCATCCTAATCAACCGCTGTGCAAAAAATGTTCCGAGTAAACTTTTTCATGGTGTAAGCCACTACTATCTGAAATGCTACATGGTAAGGAAACTGAGGTTTTAAGTCGGTCGTATCAAGCATGATCGTACTCGAATTACAAGTCTCTGTTGATCCTAAGGCAACTAATAGAGCCTTTCTCTGGGAAGGAAAACTCTGGAGGACTTCCAAAGGAGACATTGCACAAGTGGTTTGTGACAAATCCTCCACCACAGAATAGTTTTTAGTATCCCTTGCATTTGGGTTGTGGGAAGCTTTCTTGAATGCACCTTTTGGGATGTGTGTCATTTTGTTTCCCAACATATTCTCAATATGGAGAGGAAGAGATGGGTTTTTCGATTCTTTACCCTTCTCAGAGGTGTTTGGCATTCCGTAGTCGTGTGTCATGGTTGTTATGTCAACGCTACCTTTCATCATGTATAGATTTGCAGATGAAGGATTACTTAAATATGGAGGGGGTCCCTGACTACCCCCTTTCGCGCTCGAAGAGGCTTGAGTTAGATTTTTTCTTGTGTGGAAATAGGTTCGTTAACATGATAGGTGGTTGCTGTGCCAATAAATTTTGGGCCTCTACAAGCTGAGGGCACTAGTGAGTCGGATGGTCTTCCTTGCAAAGATTACATGGATATTTTGCTTTCTTCTTTTCATTGTTTTCCTTGCCAGCATTATTGGTAGGTTTCTTATCCCCGTTACCCTTTTTTTGTTGTTTCTTCTTCTGTTAGGCTGCTGGGTGGCCTTTGGGTTTGTCAATTGCACACTGTGTACATTCAAATTTTGGTTAGGGGGAACAACTGAACCAATGGTTTGGTTGGCCGCTATTTGCTGTATCAAAAATTGTTGCAATTGATTTGACAACTAATCAGAGGGATTTTTTTGTGCTAAACCAACAATACCATCGACATGTGGTCCAAACCTCTGTTTGGTGTTGTCAAGTATCGACCTAGGTGCATCTGGAAAAACTTCGTAAAGTAGACCAGACTAAGAGTAAATAAGTTCTAGCTATTCATCTCTCATTATCACATCTTATTCTAAAAAAAACCCAGACGTTGTGATGTATTTAGACAATTGGGGTACCAAATACTTAAGGAACCACTCAAGCAGGAATGTTGGTGGGATTGGCACTTTTATCAAACTCTTCTGGCATCTCCATTCTCAGATGTGGTTTGACATATGGTCCTCTTTTGTCTACTCAAAGTTGGCCAGCAATTCAATGTCGGTGTAGTATCTCACATGTAATTGGAAATGGTTTAAGAAATCCATTGCCAATTCATTGAAGGAAGAGTATCGTGAGAGGTCGATATCGATATACCATTTTTCATCTCTCCCAATGAAAGTGTGTTGAAACAAATGCAACTGGACAGAGTCATCTCTGAAAGAGTTGGACAAGCACCATAAGTGGAAGGTAGTCACATGATCGGTAGGATCTTCATTAGACTTGCCTTCGAACTTAGGAATGTCCAAAGGAAACTTGGCTGGCATGGGAGGCCAATGTGGATCATGACAGATGGGGTCATTTAATAACCTTTTTAGGTCTGGTAGGTGCAGTGTTTCCAGAAACAATAGCTTGGGTTTTTGGTTATAATGAGGGAAAAAAGAGCCTGGAGTTTGGCTGGCACTAGGTTGCTAGGAAATGTTAGGTTGTTGGCTAGGGTTCTGGTAACAACCATGGCCATGACCAGTGTATGGATTCTACACTTGTTGAGACATCATCGGTCGACTCCTATAATAGGACATAAAGAGATTGGCTTGTGTCGCATTCAAAGGATTTTGGGAAGGGTTGCCCCTTGCTGATCCATTGGGCATAGGTGTTGAGCCTTTCTTGGGGCTCCATTGAATATGGAAGGGGTTTCCCCCAAGCGACATCCCTGATAAGGGCACTGATCTCTATCATGGATTCCACGGTCCTTGTGAGGAGGGAATTCCAAAGTTTTCCCCCTGTGCAAGAATAGTACCCTATGTTATCACTCCAAGAAACTCTTTGAGGTTGTGGGTCAAAGATGCTTGGTAACTTAAGGTAAACTTGTGTTTGTGTTTTTGTATGTGTGGATCAATGGGATAAATCAACTACAGATGGTATTCAGATAGTCAAAAAGAGAATCAAATGAACCAGTGCTCTCAAGGATCAATAATTAGATGATAGCTTTTAAGTGGGTGAGAAAGCAATGCTTATAAACCAAATACAAATGTAGGGTTTAATAAAAAATGATAAGAAACTATTAATCAAGCTATGATCTAACCAATGAGATGACATTCATCTGCAACTAAAACAACTTGAATAAGAGTATAGAAGGAAAGGTGAGAATCTGACATCAATAGAGAGAGAAAACTATGATTTGTATTATCATACTGAAAAGTCTGTTTACAATAAGTATTTATGTATCCAAAATCGAACCCCCTCTGGGCTATGGCCTCTATCATCTTAAATATTTTTTACAAAACAGTTCAGATCCTATAAAACTAGATCTAATATACTTAAAATAGAACAAGAATAAAATCAAGGTGATGTGTAAGATCAAATCCTAATTTTTAAGGTTTAGACCCTTATCAAATAAGTCTCCAGCACTCTTCAATAGCTTCAGCAATATTTGACATCTTCAATGACTTCCAAGGTGATGACAAGGCACTTGAGATCTTACTTTAATAGCTGGGCAATATATTGATCAAAATAGAAAATTCACTTGATCTCTTTCCCTTCTCTAACACCTCAAAAGCTGAAATAGAAAGAGGATACACATGCCTTTAATTACTATCTTTAAATAGAAACCATCCTCCAGCCATTTGGAAGAAAAAATGTGATCTGGGAAAAATAGTGCCTATCTGCCCTATCTATTATTTTGGTGACTAGAAGAGTTAAAATATGAACCTATAAGTTACCAAAAGCTCTTTTTTTTTTTTTTTAAATTGCAAAATTGAAAAAGAAACTTTCAATCCTTTTACTACCTTGGATTATCATTTCAATGCTGCAACTTCATATCAACTCCATAAAAATCAAGTACATGAGTATATGTCCCTATAACATGTATTTTCAGCTATTTACATAATAAAACTGTGCATCGACGCTCCATATAAATTAATGGAGAGTTTTTTGTTCATCTGTATTGATACTGTGACTTTATTTACCTGTGCTTAACTGCTAACACATTTATTCTTTGATTTAGGTATTGATAGTGGATATCTTATAGCTTGATGTGAAACATCTTCTCCAAATCCAATTTAAGAGAATTAATGTCAACAGGGTCAATTAGGCACAAATAATCTTGTTTGAACCATTCAAACTGCTCAATATCAATGCATGGAAGATAAGAGTTTGTGGGAGAGTCAAATAAGAATAAAGAAACATTTTTTTTGATCTCTGTAACCAAAAGAATGTCGAAATCTATTTCTAGAAACATGACCCGATGTCAAAAATGATCTTAGCATGATTCACCTTAAACTGTGCAACACTAGATACCCAAATCGGTTTCTACAAGATTTTTTATTAAATCAACTTATATGTCAATCTGTTTTCACCATAGGACAACTGCACACTTATTCTATGCCTACAAGATCGAGCATCTAAATCATAAATTAACTTGGCACGATGGCTTGATTTACAACTAAATCATGGCTTGAATCATGAATTTTCCTTTAAACCTGCAAGTGTTGACTCATTCAAACTTCAATGATCTGGAACCCAAGGCTAGGAGCCATTGATATTCATGTCTTTGAAAAATGACACGACCCTCCTTGATTTTCGCAGAAAAACATCTGTAGATTAGACAATAAGATCTGTTGTATTCTCAGTGTCATCATTCCCTTAATGTAGGAATCCAACCCAAATCATTAAACTTGCACTCTTGTGTTGTCACAGTTGGAATATCAACCCTATATTTTTCTTGTGACACTTAATAATACACTTGGCAGTATTGCTTAGATATCTACGCATTGCACCATCGAGGGTTTGAATTCTTCTGCATGTAAATAGGGCACATGATATCTCTGCCCTTTTTATTATTTTCTCAATAAAATAATCTTTCATGCATGGAGATTCAAAAGCTTAAGACCTTTATATGCACCAAATTTAATTTTGCTATTTCGATGAGGTGAATAGGAAAGGAGTTGGGTGCTCAACGCTGAGCTTTGTAATTTTATGTGTGACTCAACTTGTGTGACATGGAGTTTAGTCAGTGATTTGTCTTGACTCGTGAATTGGAGTGCTAGGCTTTGTGTTGAACACATCTAATTTGCAAACCTAGAATTTGGTATATGTGAACATGTGGCTTGGGTTTTAGGATCACTTCGAGCACCCACCACTTCATAACAAAAGTGTATATTGGCATGTGAAAATATAAAAGCTAATAAATCTAGGTTTATTAACCAACAAAGATTTTATTTTATTTTTTCCAACTCAGTTCTTTTACCACCACAGGAAGTGCATCTACAAACAATTAGTTGTTGAAAAGAAGATCTATGAACGGCTAACTAACAAATTTCAAGGCAGAAAAGCTGGTGAAACCGCAAAGAAAGGATTTTTTGAGATTTAGAATATATACAGAATGAAAAGACTCTCAAGTAAATATTAATGGGAGCTAGGTCAAAGATTTTGAGATAAAGTACTAGCTAGATTTTTTTTTTTTTTTAAATGAGCATAGAAGTTTAAGAAAACACTCAAAAATAGCGGTGCATTTTTTATCGCTAACATCCTGTATAGGATTTTGTTTTCCATAGCCGGGGTTTCCCCTAGCTGAGATGAAAGCTGATGAGAAAGAATTATTACCAAACATGTTGAACAAAGAGAACAGTGTCAAACCAACCAACATTCTATAAGATGGAAGTCCTTGACTAGCTACTCCAAATGAACTATAGTTTACATTTGGCCTAGCGGAGTGTTGGTGAGTACCGCCGAGCGAAGAGGATGAAGGAGGTATATGACCCCCTCCATGAGGGAAATCCTTATAGGGAGCTGAAGTTCCCCCCATGGATACTTGCAGAGGAGCGTTAGAGCTCCCTACACCAAGACCTAAAGTCTATATATTAGAGTAGGAATGTATAGTGCTTGTACCAAAGCCATGCATCCTGTATGAGAAAGGAGGGCCTATCGCACTCTAGGTAAACAGAGCAGTGATCACCACCATAGACGGAATCAGACCATTACCCAACGCAGAGCCACTTGAAACCATAGTGACCCAGACTGACGGGCATTGACTAGGAGGCAGAACACCCCCTGTAGTGATAGTTGTAGATGAAATATGAGTATTCCCTGAAGAAGTAGCAACATTTCCTTCCATCGTTGCTTGTGACACTATCTAATGTTCGGAAGGTCAAACCTATACAATGATGGGCATTGATAGATCCATTATTGGAGGGTTATATAGACCAAGATATTGCGCTCTGTAGTTAGAAACGATTGGTTCCTTTGGAATCAAATGTTCTCCTCTTGGAGATGATTCGGGCACAATTTCCTATAACCCGGTCGCCTCAAAAGACCCTTGCTGGTCTAGTTTTTGCCTTAGTGGTGGTGAGGGTGGTTCGAGATCACGACTGGCGGTAGGCCCAAAATCCTTCATGACTAGCAAAGCTCCTGATCCTCCATTGTGTGAGAATATCAAAGACACACTAGGTCTTTCTATAATCATTTTAAAACATAGCACAAACTATAAAAATATCCTATGAGATAAGACAATAAAATCACTTAGCTAGTTGGAAGAATAGTTACAATAGCCAACACTAGAGAAACTTACCGATGCAAGTGAAAATCAAATACGGAAACACCCTCTGGGTATACTCTACAAAAGGTGGCCCAATGTCTATCCTAGTTACCATGGAATACCCCAACAGTCACTTGTGTAAGTCACTAAGATAAATGCAACTAGGTTGTTAGGGTGCGAACAGTCACTAGGTAGGTATAGTCACCAGTCAGGTGGACTGCAATGAGTAGGGTATCAATCCTGAAACCTATCAAGGGCATTGAAAGAAATTGTTCTGGAAGATGACCAAGGACCTTGAATAAACTCGAGACCCATGATGATCTGTGGAAAATGAGATCAACGAAATCCCAAGATAAGCGCTCTATATGCGTTCCTCACTACGCTTGGTCCATCTTTGGAGGGGTTATCTCTGCTACCTTTCCTCATGTGACCTCATGTTTATCCCTTGTGTTAGAGGGGGGTCCTGGATAAATTTAACGGTTACTAGACTTTCATGCACTCCCTATCATAGACTCTTATGTTTGTTTTTGTAGCCTTGAAGAGTTTCCTCTCCAATCCTAAATCAAGGCTCTAGCCTAGACTGCGTTGATGAACCCTACAAGCACAAAGTCTAATAACTTTTAATTAAGCATTAATTTTAGTGGTTGTCTTAATTCAAAAGGAACAAAAATGAAACCAATGTTTTTCTTTTAAGAGACGAAAGAGAAGAGAACAAAATGAAACAGGAAATAAAACTACTTCTTCTTCACAAAATATTTGTTAATTTAAACTCTTTCACCAAAATTTTCGTAACGATTTTTCTTATATCTTTGAAAAGAAATGCCTAAAAAAATATTTCTCTCAACTACAAGCTACTTAGTATCCTAAATCATTCAAATAAAGAACTTAAAAAAACTTTATTTTTCCTTGATAAATGCAACAACTAACCTAAACTACTTTACCAAACAAAGAGGTGAAGGATTTTGTTTTTATTGTTTTATGATTCAAAAAAAGAAATTTGAAAATGCATTAATTTATTTTATTTTAAATAAAAAAAAGGGGGAAATGACGACAAGACAGAACCAAGAAATGACTTTTGGCTCAATCAAAGATCGCAAGGAGTCACTGACAATACCAAACAGGCAGATCGAAGAAAACTC
Organism: Picea engelmannii; assembly: GCA_009831015.1. Lineage (NCBI taxonomy): Eukaryota > Viridiplantae > Streptophyta > Pinopsida > Pinales > Pinaceae > Picea > Picea engelmannii. The sequence continues at coordinate 95,390 of ML812497.1, forward strand.
ACAAACTTGTCTAAAAACCCTATTAAAGAAAACAAAAGAAATATGTTTGATGAAAACAAAGCTATGCTGAGGTCAGACCTAGGCTACAGACTCCTACTACAGAGACCAGGGCCACATCAAGAAAACCCCTGAGAAGTGTGATTTTTGACAGGGAAGAGGATGATTGCTTCTCTTTTGAAAAAAAAAATCCTCAACAACAACGCTACTATCAATTCAACAACCAATGTATGTATGTGGGCTGTCCAAGGGCAAGGTGTATATGCACACGTGTAGGCCCACTACAGAATGTGTACACCTCTGCAACTCCTCAAAAAAATGAAAAACAAGAAGTCAAGCCTAGGCAAGGAGTATTGGTATGGAATACCAGCATCCCTTAAAGACACATAAGCTTACAAAAACTCAGAAAAAAGTAAAAAAACTGATTCAAACCACCCAAAATAAATATCTCCAAAAAACCATAGAGATTTTCTCTAGTATGGTTGCCAATTATTCTATAGTGGGAAAACCCATCTATGGACTACACTAGGGTTCAACATGTAGGAAGATCTAATTGTCCAAAAGTCTCCTACTCTTTATAAATACCCCGATTATGTCCCACATCCATGCATGAAACACAAAGTAAAAAGATCTGGTAACTCTACCTTCAACTCCACATCTGGTGCCGATCCTTTTGTGTTCTATTGATCCTCAACTACAAGTCTTCTGCTAAGGCTGACCTACATTCACTTACAGATAAACAAAGAGCTATGTACATGCATTTCATTTATGAATTAGTGGGTTAGATGTGACAATAACATAAATCAAATATAGAGATTGGACACATCATATGGCGGGACAGAAAAAGTATTCCTTTTATATTAAATCTTCACGAAAGTCACTTACAATGTCAGACCAACACTGCTCCTTGAGCTTGGTCCTAGGATCCTCTTCACAATGCACCAACTACTCAAATTCACAATATGGTTGCTGAATATTGGGACAAAGGGGGAATGTAAAAATGGGTAGAGTTTCTATTCTCTTATGCTTCTCCTAGAAATAGGACCCCAACCCCTTCTTTTATAGGCCAAAATGGATAGTAACGGTTGGGGTGACTAACTATGGGCAGTCAAACAGTTAAGTAATGGCCCAAAAATCAGTATCCTATGAAAATTTCCAATTTTCACAATATTATGTGAGTGTACACGGGCTGTAGTGGCTCAACAAGTGTGTCTACATGAGAAGTAGTGGTGTAGGGCATGTATGCCTTCAAAATGATGATTTTTAGAAGAGCTTGTTCAGTGATGGCTTGGAAAATATGGCAAATTAGATGGCCTGATGCTAGGTATGCATGTTTGGTGCAATTTAGGGTTTTAACAACAATACTAAAGACAGAGTATTCAAGGTGATAATTGATAGTGGTAGCACTGAAAATCTAGTATCCATGGAGATGGTGGAGAAATTGGAGTTGGAGACAACTACACATCCAAATCCATATAAGATCTCATGGTTGAAAAAGGGACACCAGGTAACAGTAACTAAACAATTCATTGTTGAATTTAAAATAGATGGATATAGAGATGAGATTTTTTGTGATGTAATTCCCCTGGATGTATGTCATGGGAATACCATGGAATTCTGACAATAATGTCATTCATGATGGGAGAAAAAACACTTACACTTTGGAGCATAATGGTAGGAGACACATGTTGCTACCAATAGAGGAGAAGAAAGTGAAGGAAGAAGCCAACACAAGCATACTTCTTTTTGTAACCCAGGTCTTCACCCCTACTGATCCAGGTGGATATCGGTGGCCACCCACCTTTTTCGACTAGCTCAAAATAGTTTTCTGGCAATTTTGGCAATTTACTATTTTTAGCAGGTTTTAACTTCCGGGGCCATTTTGAGGGCCTAAATGAAGGTTTTTCAAAATATAGGGTTTCAGTGATAATCAAAGGCATAATTGAACCCCCAAAATGAATCTCCTCGATGATACCTTTCCAATGAGATATCATACACCTAAAACGGAGATTGTATGCAAAAGTTATGACCCCGAGAAGTTGATGTACTAACTTACCCAAACAGGGCCCACATGACTTTTGGCGCTTCATCTCCTAGGGTTAGGTTTTTGGATGTATAGGGTTTTTTTCATTCCTCTTTATTGTAAAAAGGCCTTCAGAGCCTCATTTTAATCATCTTCTTTAGAATATGAGTAGTCGTCACATCTCTTCTCAGAGATAAGTTGCCACAATTCTAGCTAGTCTTTCACTTTATATTTTTACAGTCTCTATACATTTCTTTCATTAATAGAAATTGTGTATTACTGTATATATGTGTTTATGGTTTAATCTCTGATACATTTTTGTTATATTATTGAATATCTTCAATATATCTGTGCATTTCCTTGTTATATCTCAGCTCTCATTTCGTGCCGAAAATAATCCGGATCACCTGCCTCTCCTCTATTTTTTCCCTATGCCTTCATCAATTTTTCCTCTTCTGGTTGGTTAAGTAAGTTTCCCATTACTAAGTGACTTGGTTCTTATTTGCTTCTCTCTTGATTGATTCTTTGCACATTTTTGTTGATGTTTTTCCTGAAAGGATAAAATTCATGTCATATTTGGTTCAAAATGCTTGTCATCACGTTTTCCACTGATTAAGCTCATAGCATGTCGACCAAGTGTTTTTGTACACACAGGAAAGGCCCACAGACAAACACACCAATATAGAGCGGTCAATTTTGGGCTCAGACTATGGAAACATACAAGTTAACTTTCAACAGTGGAGATCCATCAGGGTGATCATATCAATGGTTCTCGTCCATTTAGGGTTCCAGAATTGCGTGGGGTTTAACATCAAGAATTACCCAAAGTCCCGAACAACGAACTTGTCGAAGTCCTTAAGATCCAAACTTATCGAAGTTCCAAAGAGCCAAAGTGTCAAATCATGTGGCACCCATAGGTCATGAAGTGCGGTAGAATATCATTCACTTCAGAGATTTTCCTCCAGGATATTTTTCATGTTTCACATTCGAAACTCCTGAAGCCTGAAATTCTAAAAACTCAAATTGAATCTGGACCATCCATAAGTGGGGACACATGGCAACAGATCATTCACTTTGGATATTTTCCTTCAGGAGTTTTTGAACCTTCACATTTGAAACTGTCAAAGCCTGAAGTGTCAAACTACGTGGAAAGAAGAATTTGAGACACACGACACACTCATAAGTCATGACAAATGGCATTCATTCTAGGTCATTTGGTTGTGACATTTGCCCATTTCCACATGACATGTTTCATTCTTCTTTCCATGACACATCATAAGCCATTAAATCATATGATGTCAAGCTAGCACATCACTCCAACAATTTTACTCCAGGAGTTTTTCATGCCCAACATTTGAAACTCCTGAAACCAGGATTTCCAAAAGGAATCTGGACCATTCATTGATCATGATATGTGGTGACAGATCATTCACTTCAAAGATTTTCCTCCAGGATATTTTCATGCTTCACATCCAAAACACCCAAAGCTTGAAATTTTGAAGTGAATCTAGACCATTGATATCAAATCAACAAGACCCCTTGATCCTTGTAGTAGGGAAATATCACTCGAATCACCGATCATAATTAGATCGACAACCACACTTGATTGCGGGGACGTAAACTACCTAGAAGTTAATTTTTTAGAGAGGTCCCACAATTGGAACCATGGTACTTTTGGAGGGGTAAGTGGCAACATGCATGGGATTGTAGGTCCAAAAGAAATATGGACTAAAACCACCCTCAACAACTTCCACAATCACATGCCTAAATGACATCATATCACCACATCACCTCCACTCATTCCACTCACTACCTTCGCTCCTCTCACCACATAACACTTTTTCTCCACTCATGACACATGTATCCCTCACTACATGTCGACAATTCCATACTCCCAATATCTACATCATATTCATAACTCCTCTCACCTTTTGACATCTCTCCTCACATTTCATCTACCTTCGCATCCATGCATCTCGTATCCCAATTGGATGCTCGTCTCCACGTCTCCCCTCATGATCGTTGGGCCATCAACCAATCTAGTGAATCTATTTCATAGGTACATATGGTAGCTGAAGGGGTTGATGCAAAGTGTGATTAGCTATTGAAATATTTTTCACAGACAAAGAACATGGAGATCATCCCAGTTCCATGCAACCAATTCCATGAAACTTTAGAAGAATACCTTCTTCCTCAAGCAGATATGTACCAATACAACCAGCTGTCTCCAATGGTCTCCAACTCATAAGCATGTCTTTGTTCAATGCAAAACTTTGTTCTGCCACTTCGAGTATTTTTCTTCCATCTCAGTTCCTCCAACACATGCATTAGTTCTGTCTCATAGAAAGTAGTAGTTTTTAGTCCATTAATTCTATCATTTTCTTAGATTAGGAACAATATTGGTCCTATGTGTGTGATAAGAACCACTCGTATTGATAAAGTACAGTGTCATAGTCAATTTAATAATTTGTTTTACAAATAGATACTTGAATTAGGTCTCAGTCCCCTAAGGACATAAGCCTCTCCAACTTTTAAATAGTTAGCTTTTGGATATTGTAACGGTTAGATTTTTGGGGAAAGAATAGAAATACATCAGACTGGTTGGACCTGCTCTATGCATGGATTAAAGCTCTCTACCTAGTGAACATACTCTTGATGATAGTGTTTTGTTCAAATATTTATGTGTTTTTATTCTTATCTTGAATACAGTTTTTGGTTTGTGCAATGTACATTTGATTTCCTTTCACTTACTGTATAACTTGTTTTCACTCATATGCAACATGTCAAACAACTAATGCTTTGGTGAAGATTTGTTTTATTTGCAACCTGTGGGAGTAAATGTATTTTGATACATGTTTAATGTCTTGAAATAATAGTTTAAGTATTGAATTTCTTGCAGTAGATTATTCATT
>ML812498.1:8484-24711 GCA_009831015.1 Picea engelmannii
ATATTGATAGTGAAAGTTTAAGAAGTTTAGAAACCTTAGTTTCTGAAGGAGTACATGAGCAACAGTGGGCCAGAGAGTGTACATACGCAGGCTGTAGTGAGCCAGAGCATGTACACACACAGGCTGAAGGAGGACATAACACATACAGTAGGTGGAAGTCATGAAGACTTGAGTGTGAGCTAGTGTCGGGTTCTTGAAGTTTGAAGCAAGTTCCAGATCTTCATTATATGGGCTCAGATCTGCCATAGAAACTCTGGTATGGTTACATAGTTGTATTGATGGATACTCTTGCTTATTGTATAGTGAATGCTTGAGGAATTCTTGGTATGGATGTTATGATATGGTTATGTTGGCTGATTTAAAGAGTTAGCAACACTCTTATGGTTCATTAGTGATATGATTACCATAGTATATTGATTTCTTATACATGATTCAATAGAATTCATATTGTATGGTTGAGGATCATGAGTAAGTTGTTGGAGAGCATAGATGTGTTGTGATTGGTTATGGTTCATATTGTACAGTGAAAGACAGAAGTGGATGTGACTGAAGGTTGTAGAGGATCTGAGTTTTTCATGGAGATAAAACCCTAATTGTTTAGAAGGAATACGTAGGTTGTAGTAAATATAGGTCATGTACATATGCGAGTTGTACTACCGATAGGGTGTGTACATACACGTGTTGCACTACTGAAAGGTCACGTACCTATTGACATATTGGTATCTATTGAGTATCGATTCCTCTTCTCCGTTGGTGCTGAGTTGTGTAAGCTGAGTCTTGCATTGTAGAGTTGGTGCTCTTGTGGAGTTCTAACTCTATTCAGTTGTTGTTGATAACACAAGGATTGTAGTTCGTAATAAAAAGAAAATTATACATACATATTGTGTTCTTTGTGTTCCTTGTAGTGATGACTTATTGATGATATATGTTGCTAATGTATGTTCACATTTAACTGGTTATAAATGACAACAATAAGTAATGAGTAAATGGTGATTGCTAACTAAGGAGTTTTGTGAAGGGAAGTTTGAAAAATATCCCTACACTGATTCACCACCCCCCACCCCTCTCAGTGTGGTCGGTGTGTCCAAAAAAGTCATAGTGATCTGACATGCAGGACCTTGGAATCCAACCTATAGGATTCAATCCCCATGGAAGCCCAAGCTAGGCTTGTTCCTCCAAAATTTTCCACCAAGAAAGGTCCTGCAAAACAAATAGGTACACTCTCCAAGGATATCAAGTCAAATGTATCATGAAAAGTGTAAACCACATCTAATAAACAAGGAACCTAAGCATGTGCATCAAAAATAACTCATTAAATTAAAAATATGCTCAAAGAACCTATACAATTAACCAAGTTTAAGTATGGGAGGGGTGCCATAAAAGTACTATTGGGTAGACCAAAACCCTCAAGTAGGGGATGCTCCCAAGGATGGACTTTCAAGGTTATGTAGTGGATGATGAGGTGGAAGGGGTTTAGACTTCATATGTTGAAGATTTTCATGAAATACAAGGTCTCACATTATATCATTTATGGGTGCCTTTGTAGAGGGTGTGTGGCACCTTCATTTGCAATGCACTTTTTCCAAGACCATATCCTTTCCATTATTTCTTGTTATTTCTTTCATTTTTTAAGGAACAAGTTGGAGTTCACCATCCTGGTGTGGTGTCCATATAATGAAAGTGTCATTCACAAATACTCCACAGAAATGAGAAGGTTGGCTCATGATGATACCCCCTTTCTCTCAGTTGTGTAACTAAGAGACACTATCCTGGATTGGTGACTAGATGATGGTAATTTCATATTGATAAATAATCATGATCATGATAGGATGGATTGTGACAAGACCTCCCATCCTCCAAATAACCCCTTAAGAATTCATTATCATTTATTTCTTGTGGGTCCCCCATTTCTTATAGAGAATGTTGGCATGTTTTTACAGGAAGAGTGTGCTTGTCATTGATGGAAATAACAACAACGACGATGGCGAACAAGAAAATCATAAGTTGAAGAGGAGAAGCGAAAAATATGTAGAGATCAAATCTCGGAAGGAAAAGCGTAAGCTTTGGGTGAGAAGCCTCAATAGCCATCCGATCAAGAAATTAACCATGTTGATTGTCTAATATTGTGGATGTCGGTCATATTAGTGACCGTGGGTTGGAGGACTGTTGGAGGATTGTGACCATGGGATCTGCAAGCCAGATCAACGAAAGGGATCAATAGAGTGAAAGAAGAATTAAAAAAATCGCTAGTTCTAATCCCACAATTGTTCTATATCGTCAGATCTCATAAAACCAAATATTGACGTTTGTGGTTGATCTAACAAGCGATCATATTAATTCAGATTAAGTCGTGATTGTTGGATGCGCAATCGCTAGACCAACGCCAAGGATATATTGTGGATATCGAAAGGAGAATTAAATATTGTGCTATTTCCAATCCCACAATTATTTAGGACCATCAAATCTTATAGCCTCGAAGATCGATGATTGTGGTTGACTCACCAACAACGCACAACTTCAAATTGCGTAGTTTTGGTGATGAGTTAAATCACTCACAAGTTGTGGTTCCGCAACCATCCCTGATCGTTGATCTTCTTCGAGTGTCTTCACGACCGTTGGATCAATTTTAAGTGGAAGGATAGGATAAGCTAGAAGAGCAACACCGAAGATAGATCGAGCCATCGATCTAAGAACATGATCGATGAACAACATTTGGTTCATGTCAAAAGTTGCGAGGAGGTTCCTATTCAAGGAATCTCATGTCGAAGAATTGGCAAATTGAAATTCGAATTACTCGAAGCCCAAAAATACGAAATGAATAAGGACCATCGGATCTGGAGAAAATGTGATGACCATTGGATCAACTTAAGTGGAAGGACAAGATAAGAAAGGGATGAGATCTGAGATCTTGATCACCCGAATTTCCGTGAGTCATCGAATCGAATTAAATGGAATGATAGGATAATAAAATATGGAGAGCCATTGGATTTAATCCAAAGCAAAGATGCATCGTAGACAAATCAAGCCATTGATCTAAGATCTTTATCCAATGAATGTCATTCATTTTGGGTCTAAATATGTGAGGAGGTTATGCTCTGGAAAAATCTCACCTCAAGAATTCAGTTTGAGATTTGAAATCCCCGAAGCCTAGAGTGTTGGAGAGCTGAAATACATTCTCGACCATCGGATTGTCCGAAGAAGATATAAGTCCTTAGATCATCTGAAAAATATCTCAAGCGTTGGATCGTCCGAAGTGAATCTGGGTCATCTGATCGAGAGTGTAAGTTTGAGATTTGAGATTTCAGAAGTCCAGAGACCCGAAGGAGATCTCAACCATTGATCAAGAAAGGGGATGCAGAACCATTGATCTGGTTGAAAGGTCAAATCCATGAAGTAGAGGGAGATTCGTCAATTGAGAAGGACAAGTGTCCATGGATCATCGACTCCATAATATTGGCATATGAAAGAAAGCAGGGTTTGAGATTTGAAACTCTCGAAGCCCAGATCATGAAATAAATCACAGTCGTTGATTTAGGGAGGTTGGATCTGATCTGAAAATAGTGAAAAGACATATATGAACTGTCAGTTTAGTATCACCATAAAGATCGTGAGATCGATGGTCCCGTCACATTGCGGGGTTAGAACATGCTTGGGTCTTAATTTTTCATGAGTGGGCTTCAATTGAAACCACGGTTTGGAGAAAGCATACGTGGAGCTCTGTAGTGAATTGCAGGGTGAAAAGTGGATTTCCCTCAAACCACCTTTGTCCACGCCTGCAATCAAATGGTCACATGAAAACATCTCCTAAGGTCACATCAGCGGAAGATTGAGGAAGGAGCTCGGGTTGCTAGGCTCGACATCGGAGGTTACATGTTGAAAAGTCAAAAAGCCTCCGCGTATATAATCCAATGACGTTGTTCGAATATAATCTGATCGAAGGGTTGATGTTTCACTTTGTGGTTTCTTGATCATTTATGATTAAGTTAATCTAACTGAATTATTGTTCAGGAGCATTGGAATCATGTTTCTTAAGCGTTTTTTATTCTCAACCTGGGCATTGAATATTTGTAATGTAACAGATGATGAGGGCATGAATAAAATAAAGATGTCGTTACAGAGGAAGGTTGTTTTTTCTCTATAAAAAGTAGTCGAACTGTAAACAATATATATCACAACATGAAATGAGGGAGAAAATGAAGAGATGAAGAACATAAGTTGGACAAAGAAAAAATGGTGAAAACAACGGACTGTATGAGAACTTAAGCATAAGAATATGCGAGTAGGAAGAAACTAATGTAGGCAGAGTAGAGCAGTGTAGTAGAATAATGATGAGACTGATAAGCCATTGATAAATACTGTATCACTGTAATAAATTTCAACAAGAAAAGATTATATTTCAGGGTGGTAGGATGGTGCTAGGGAGGATTGTTGTCCTCAGAGTTTTAGGTGGGTTCTTGAACGCAGGGAGTTGTAGCTTCCATTTGATTGAAACCATAAAAACCAGGGTGGTAGGGTGTTGCAAGGGAGAACTATTGTTCGTTGTTATACAGGTTGGTTCCCATGTGACAGGAAGTTGGTGATTCCATCTACTTGGTGCTGGAACACTCAAGGAGTTGGTGCTTCCTTCTAGTGGGTGCTAGATAAACTAGAGAGTTGGTGCTCTCATCAAGTTGCAGCATGTAAAACATAGGTGGTAGCCTCACATTGAGTTGTTTCTCAAAGATAGATGATGTACATAACATAAAAAGACTGCATATCATTCGAAGAAGAAGCCGTTTTCTCCCTTTATGGATTTCCTCATGAATATTTGTTTTTGTGTATATCATATGTGTGATTGATGTTTATTGTTTTTGTTGTTCATGAATTGCATAATTTTGATGATCACTTCGAGAAGATTAATAATATTTTAATAGGCACAAAAAGTTTTAAGCACTGTAACAACTGATTGACCCCCCACCCTCTCAGTTGTCTTAGTAATTTCAACAATCGATATCAAAGAGGGTTCCTTTTAGCTAAAGGTAGATCAATAAGATTAAACATGAAAATTCATGAAGGAACTTCAACCAATAAACCTCCTCTGTTTGATGGAATTTTTTTTCTTTCTGGAAGGTTAGAATGAGAACATACATTATGGCCTTAGGTGCTGATGTTTGAGATGTTGTAGAGACTGGATATAAAAAACCTGTTGTGCTAGCTTCCAAAGATGATAAGTTATAATTTAGCTTCAATGCAAAGACAATGAATTCTATCTTGAGTGGGCTTGCTGAAGATGAATTTGTAAAGGTAATGCATCTTGATTCTTCCAAAAGGATGTGGGATAAACTCATTAGCAGTTATGAAGGAAATGAGAAAGTAAAATATGCCAAACTTCAGACATATAGATTGAAATTTGAATAAATAAAGATGATTGAGGACGAAACAGTTAGTAAATATTTCTTAAGAGTTGAGGAGCTTGTGAATGTCATGAAGGTTCTTGGTGATAAGATTGAAGACACCGTTTTAGTTAAGAATATTTTAAGATCTCTTCCTAATAGATTTAATCCAAGAGTTTATGAAATAGAAGAATTGAATGATCTTAAGATTTTGTCTATTGATCAACTTCTAGGAACTCTAACTGTTTATGAAATGAGGATTAGTAAATATAAACCTACCTCTATAGAATCATCATTTAAAGTAGATAAGAATGAGGATTCTGAGCCTGATGAAATTGAAGCAAAATTTGTGAGAAGACTAAAGAAAGGATCAGGAAAGTACCAAGGCAAGTTTCCCTTCAAATGTCTTAACTGTGGAAATATAGGTCACTTTGCATCTAAGTGTCCACAAAATAAGAAGGACTAGGACTCTGAAGGTGAAGAGAAGTGCAAATCCAAGAGATTTGGTAAAAACAAAATTTTATGTGTAAACAATGATGACTCTTCAGGAGACACAAATATTGATTCTTCTTGTGAAGATAAGGTTAATGAATTTATGCTTATGGCCAAAGAGGATCATGATAATAAAATCACAAGAAGTGATGTTAATGATGAACAAGTTGTGGTTGACCTGGAAGGAGAACTGATCAGTTCCCTAGAAGAAATTGCTAGACTCATATTTAAGAAGAAAAATAAAAAATAATTGTTGATGCGGTTCGAGAAAGACAGTAAAAAACCTGATGAAGACTTCACCCTGCTAAAAGTGGAATTAGAAGAGGAAAAGAAAATAGAGGACATTCTGAAACAACCATTATCAGATAAGAAGGCAAGATGTGAAGCCTTGGAATAAGAGGTAGTAAAAACCATAAAAGAGATGTAGAAGTTTAAAGTATTGTATCTCCAAAATCTTCCAAGCATTAAAGCCTCAACAGAACTAAACGACATTCTGAGAAAACATAGATCTCCTTTGTTGAAGAATGGTTTAGTATGTGTAAGTGGTTCAAGCAAAAAACAGACAGAAATCAAAGAGCCAGTAAATATGATCAAGTTCCAAGTCAACAGAGAATCAGACCATGTGAGTACTTTGCCACCAAAATCTAATAAAGACAAGATGATCCCTGATAAAAAACAAAGATATCAGAAGATGGATCAACAAATTCCAAGACGAAGGCCATCCTTCAGGTACCAAAATTTCTTCCATGGTTACTGTTTTTACTGCTCTAATTTTGGTCATAATATTGTAAATTGTCAAATTAAGTTTAGAGACATGCAACTGAGGAGATCAAGAAATAAACAATCTTTGCAACATAGAACTAAAAAACCAATAAGTAGACAAAGTTGCACCAATCACTTTGACCTATTGAACAATGAGATCAAATGCTATAGCTTTCATAACTTCGACCACAAATCTACAAACTTCCATCTGAAGAATTACAAAGTAGATCCAAGGATAAACCACTTAGCTAGAAATGGCAACACATGGAAAAAGAAAGATAGTGAAAAATGTGGTATAGTACTTTCAGCTCAAAAACAAAAAGACCCCTGGTAAATAGATAGTGGATGTTCCAAGCACATGAATGGATACAAGGATAAGTTTCTATCTATATGTAAAAGAAAAACAGGAAATGTGACCTTTGGAAATGATGAACTAGGTAAAATCAAGGGTAAAGGGATGGTGAGTTTAAGTAATGGTAAAGGAAAATCCCAGGATGTTCTGCTTGTAGATGGGCTGAAACATAATTAGCCCAGTGTAATTCAAATGTGTGACAGAGGATGTGAAGTGGTGTTCACTTCCAAAGATTGTAAGATAAAGTCTGTATACTTAGGACAAGTGGTGGATAAAGGCATAAGGACATATAATCATGTATATGTGTTGAAAGAAGATAGAGAATAGTGTCATCTAAGAAAACATGATGAAAGATGGTTATGACATAGGAGACTTGGACATCGAAAATTTGACCACTTAATCAAGCTAAAAAAGATTGAGGTAGTAAAAGATCTTCCAAGAATATCAAAGCCACAAGATTCTATGTGTAAACCTTGCCAAGTAGGAAAGCTAACTAGGACACAGTTTAAATCCAATATCTCTACTTCAACAGAGAAACCACTCCAATTAGTTCATATGGATTTATGTGGACCATCAAGATAGGAAGGCACATGGAAGGAAAACTACTTCATGCTGATCATTGATGATTACTCCAGACTCACTTGGGTTGCTTTTCTCAAAGAAAAAGATGAAGCATTTGAGAAATTTAAAATATTTAAGGCTTTAACTAGAGAATCAAACAAGCAACAGGTTAAAGGCAGTAAGATCATACAGAGGAGGAGAATTTATGTCAATTGATTTCAAGGAATTCTGTGATAAACATGGGATCAAGAGAGAATACACAATCCCAGGAACTCCACAGCAAAATGGAGTAGTTGAGAGGAAAAACAGGAAAGTTTAGCAAATGGCTAGGTCAATGATGAATGAGAAGAACATTGGTCAAACCTACTGGGTAGAAGAAATACACACATCAGTCCATATTATTAATAAATCCCAACTTAGACCACATAGTGACAAGACACCTTATGAACTGTGGTATGGAAGACCACCTTCAATCAAACACTTCAAAGTCTTTGGGTGTAAGTTCTACATAAAGAATAATAATTAAAAACTTGGCAAGTATGATGATAGGGCTGATGAAGGCATCTTATTAGGATATGCTATCAATAGTAAAGGATATAGATGCTTTAATAAAATATTGTCTAAATTAGTTGATTGCATTGACTTAGAGGTTGATGAAGGAGTCCCAGTAAGAGAGGTGAGAAATATTGAGTCTTCTATAGAGGACACAACTGAAGCTGAATATGAAAAGGTTCAAGAATAATAAAAGGAAGACTCTGAGTCAGATGAAAAAACAAATACTCAGGCAGACTCAAATCAACAGACAACATCAAATCCGTCCTCGAGAATTACTCAAAAGAATCATCCTTCAAGTCAGATAATTGGTGAGAAAGACAAAGGTGTACAAACCAGAAGAAGGATAATCAAAGACACCGAGCAATCACATATAGCCTTCATATCCATGGTGGAACCCAATAAATTTAATGAAGCCAATGAAGATGACCATTGGGTTAAATCCATGAATGATGAACTTGACCAGATTGAGAAAAACAATACTTGGGAGATGGTTCCTAGACCTGAAGGTAAAAATGTCATAGGTTCCAAATGGGTCTTTAAGAATAAATTGAATGAGTAGGGACAAATTGTCAGGAACAAAGAAAGACTGGTCTGTAAGGGCTGTGCACAAGTTGAAGGAACAGATTTTGATGAAACCTTTGCACCAGTGGCAAGATTTGAAGCCATCAGAATGTTTCTTTCCTATCCATGTCATAACAAGTTTAAAGTATATCAGATAGATGTTAAGTCAACATTTCTTAATAGAGATATAGAAGAAAATGTATATGTCGAGCAACCTGAAGGATTTTTACTAACAGATAATCCTGACTATGTCTGTAAGTTCAAAAATTCATTATATGGACTGAAACATGCACCATGAGACTGGTATTATAGATTGGAAAAATTTCTACAGGACAAAGGGTTCAAGAAATGTATTATTGACAGTAATCTATACATAAAGTCTGAAGGTGATGATTTATTAGTTGTTTTGGTTTATATAGATGAAATTATTTTTGGATGCACTAATGACCCTTCAGTTTAGTGGTTTGCTAATTCAATGCAGACTGAGTTTGAGATGTCCATGATAGGAGAACTACCATATTTTCTTGGTTTATGAATCAATCAAAGTTCTGCAGGGATATTTATCTCTCAAGAAAAGTATTTGAAAGAGATGTTAAAGAGGTTTCAGATGGAAGATTATATACCTGTGAACACACCTATGGTGGTTAGTTGCAAGCTCAGTAAAGATGATATTTCACTTGATGTTGATCAAATAACATATTGATAAATGACAGGCAGTCTTTTTTACATCACAACATATCGTCATGATATAATGCAAGCTGTTGGAATGACAGGTCATTATCAGTCTACTCCTAAACAAATTCATTTAGCATTTGTCAAAAGGATATTCAAATATTTGAAGGGTACAATGATTTATGGTCTTTGGTATCCTAAAACTCATAATTTTCAATTAACTGCATATTCAGACGCTGATTGGGAAAACTGTTTGGATGAGAGTAAGAGCACCAGTGGAGGTGAATTCTTCTTAGGTGATTCATTAGTAGAATGGTTTAGTAAGAAGAAGGGATCTATTTGATTATCAACTACAGAGGAAGAGTACATTGTTGATGCTACTTTGTGCACTCAAATATTATGGATGATACAAACTCTTGTAGATTTGAAGGTCACTTATACTAATCCAATTCCACTTCATTTTGATAACACCAGTGCCATTAGTGTCTCCAAGAATCCTATTCTCCATTAAAAAATGAAGCATATACCAATAAAGTATCATTTTCTCAAAGAGGAGGTTAAAAAAAGATTTGTTCAGCTGAATTATATTCCTTCCATAGAACAAATTGCATACATATTTAATAAACCCCTAGCTAAGACACCATTTGAATATCTTCATCAGAAGTTGGGTGTCATCCCTTCTCTCACCTAAGAGAGTCCATCCTGTTAGGGGGAGTATGTGTTGGTCGAATATCTGATACCTTCGACAAGTACTGCAACAGCTTAGGGGGAGCATGTTTTCTTTGACATTGATGTCAAAGGGGGAGAAAAGGTGTGGTCTGGATGCTACAGTTGGAGGTCTAAGAAGAATAGTGCAGCCTTTAAGGGTTGCCATCAATGCTAAAGGGGGGTATTGTTGGCATGTTTTTACAGGAAGAGTCTACTTGTCATTGATGGAAAGAATAACAATGACGATGGAGAACAAGAAAATCATAAGATCGGGAGGAGAAGTGAACAATATGCAGAGATCAAATCTCAGAAGGAAAAGTGTAAATTCAGGGTGAGAAGCCTCAACAACCGTTTGATCAAGAAATTGATTGTGTTGATTGTCTAATATTATGGACATTGGTCATATGAGTGACTGTGGGCTTGAGGACCATTGGAGGATCATGTCCATCGACTCTGCAAGCCAGATCAACAACAGGGATGAATTGCGGAGAGTGAAAGAAGAATTAAACAACTTGCTATTTGTAATCCCGCAATTGGTCTAGATCGTCAGATCTCATAAACCCAAATATCAACGATTTTGGTTGATCTAACAAATGATCATATTAATTCGGATTAATTCGTGACCATTGGATGCGCAATTCCCATACCAACGGAAGGGATAGATTGCAGAGATCGAAAGGAGAATTATATATCGTGCTATTTCCAATCCTGCAATTAGTCAAGACCGTAATATCTTATAGCCTCGAAGATCGATGATTGTGGTTGACTCACCAACAACACACAACTTCAAATTGTGTAGTTTTGGTGACGAGTTAAATCACTCGCAAGTTGTGGTTCCGCAACCATCCTTGATTGTTGATATGCTTCGAGTGTCTTCATGACCGTTGGATCACTTTTCAATGCAAGGACAATATAAGCTAGAAGAGAAACACCGGATATGGATTGAGCCATCGATCTAAGAACATGATCGATGAACAACATTTGGTTCATGTCAAAATTTGCGAGGATGTTACTATTCGGGGAATCTCACTTCGAAAGAATTGACATCTTGAAAGTTGAATTACCCAAAGCCCAAAAATCTGAAATGAATAAGGACCATCAGATCTGGAGAAAATGAAGTGACCATTGGATCACCTTAAGTGGAAGGACAAGATAAGTAAGGGCTGAGATCTGAGATCTTGATCACCCGAATTTCCGTCAGTCATCATATTGAATTAAATGGAAGGATAGGATAAGTAAGGATGGAGAGTTGTTGGATTTAATCCAAAGCAAATATGCATCACAGACAGCTCAAGCCGTTGATATAAGAGCTTGATCCAACTAACATCATTCGTTTCAGGTCTAAATATGTGAGGAGGTTACACTCCAGAAAAATCTCACTTCAAGAATTCAGTTTGAGATTTGAAATCCCCGAAGCCTGGAGAGTTGGAGAGCCGAAATACATTCTCGACCGTTGGATCATATGAAGAAGATCTCAGTCATCTAATTATATGAAGAAGATCTCAAGCATTGGATCGTCTGAAGTGAATCTGAGCCGTCTGATCCAGAGCGTAAGTTTGAGATTTGAGATTTCAGAAGTCCGTAGACCCAAAGGAGATCTCGACCGTTGATTGAGAAAGTGGATGCATAACCGTTGATCTGGTTGAAAGGTCAAATTCCCGAAGTAGAATAAGATATGTCGATTGAGAATGACAGGTGTCCATGGATCATCTATTCTAGAAGATTGGGGTATGAAAGAAAGCAGGGTTTGAGGTTTGAAACTCTCGAAGCCCGAATCACAAAATAAATCATAGACGTTGATTTAGGGAGGTTGGATATTATCTGTAGATCGTGAAAAGACAGATCTGAACCGTTAGTTTAGGAGCACCGTCAAGATCATGAGATCAACGGTCCCATCACATTGCGTGGTCAGAACATGCTCAGGTCTTAATTTTTCGTGAGTGGGCTATAATAGAAACCACCATTTTGGAGAAAGCATATGTGAAGCTCTATAGTGAATTGTGGGGCTAAAAGTGGATTTTCCTCAAACCACCTTTGGTCGCGCCCGCAATCACGTGGTCACATGAGAACATTGCCCAGGGTCACATCAATGAAATATTGAGGAAGGATCTAGCATTGCTAGGATCCACATTGGAGGTTAAGCATTGAAAAGTCAAAAATCCTCTGCATGTATAATCCAATGACGTTGATCAAACATAATCTGATCGAAGGGTTGATGTTTCACTTTGTGATTTCTTGATTAGTTATGATTCAGTTAGGCTAACTGAATAATTTTTCTGGGGCATTGGAATCATGGTTCTTGAGCATTTTTTATTCCCAACCTGGGCGTCAGAGATTTGCAGTGTAACAGATGATGAAGGCATGAATAAAAGAAATATGTCGTGACAGAGGAAGGTTGTTGTTTCTTTGTAAAAAGTAGTCGAACTATAAGAAATGTATATCACAACATGAATTGAGGGAGAACATGCAGAGATGAAGAACATAAGTTGGACATAGCAGAAATGGTGAAAACAACAGACTGTATGAGAACTTAAGCGCAAGAATATGTGAGCAGGAAGACACTGATGCAGGCAGAGCAGAGAAGTGTAGTAGAATAGTGATGAGACTGGTAATCCATTGATAAATACCGTATCACTGTAATAAATTTCAGCAAACAAAGATTTATATTTCAGGGTGGTAGGGTGGTGCTAGGGAGGACTGTTGTCCTTAGAATTTCAAGTGGGTTCTTGAACATAGGGTGTTGTAGCTTCCATCTGGTTGCATCTAGGAAAACCAAGGTGGTATGGTGGTGCAAGGGAAAATTATTGTTCTTTGTTATACAGGTTGGTTCCTGTGTGACAGGAAGTTGGTGCTGGAACACTCAGGGAGTTGGTGCTCCCTTCTAGTGGGTGCTAGAGAAACCAGAGAGTTGGTGCTCTCAGCAAGTTTCAACTTGTAAAACAGAGGTGGTAGCTTCACATTGAGTTGGTGCTCAAAGATAGATGATGTACAGAACATAAAAAGACTACCTATCATTCGAAGAAGAAGAGGTTTTCTCCCTTTATGGGTTTCCTCATGAATATTTGTCTCTGTGTAAATCATATGTGTGATTGATGTTTACTATTTATATTGTTCATGACTTGCATAATCTTGATGATCACTTGGAGAAGATTAATAATATTTTAATAGGCATAAAATTGTTTAAGCACAGTAACAACTAATTGACCCCCCCCCTCTCAGTTGTCTTAGTAATTTCAACAGAGAAGTGTTTCATTTCTTTCTCGAGGATCTCTGGATGAAGCATATGGAAGTTCTACATCTAGGATTTTATATTTTTATCCAACAACAATCTCTTTGGGCCTTTAGCTCCTTCTTCCCATGAAATCAGGTACATGCTCCTCTGGGGTCATTAAAGTGAAAGGGCCTAGAAGAGGGAAATATGATCGAAAAGTAATCAATGGAAAGTGGTAAGTATGGTAGGGAATGGTAAGACAACCCCTCAAGGGACCCCCAGTCACAAAAATTTCCCAAATTTTGGCCACTTACTAGGAAATATATGACACTCACCAAGTTGAAACATGGTCAAAAGAATAATGTCCAAGAAAGTGTTCAACGATAAAAAGTAACTCAAATAAAACATGCTTAAATGCCTTGAATATTAGGGTAATTACCTTCCAGAATACCTGACTTGTATTGCATGAAGCAAGACCCATTTTCCTTTTAGAAGCTAGATGGTGTGGTGGATGCACTAACAATGGATCAAAATGTGGTGATAGAGTAGGCTTCCGTATGTGAAAGTGGAAACTGTTGGTCATGTAGTCTCTCGACACTCCATATCTGCAACTTGAGGGCCTCGAGACATGATCATCTTAGTTATCCCATAAAATGGGGATAACAGGGTCAACAACTCTTATCTTACCCTTTAAACCAAATAATAATATTTAAATTTCACTTTTTCATGTTAGAAACCCTATGACGTCACCCATTTAGGGAACGTCTTGACATTTGGAGAAAATTGTTGGAGAATAAAGTGGAGGTCATTGGGGCTCCTAGAGCCTCCTATTCATGTGCAAAGGTCAATTGATGTCTTCTCTGGTCAAATCGTTCCAAGTTTCAATGCGTAAGAACTCCATCACCATAAACCCTAGCCCTAGGTGACGTCAAGCCTAAAGAAGTGACATTTTTCCACTCCTAGGCAAGTCATTTGGCATGTGAAGGCTAGGTCATGTCTTATAATGTGTCTCCTAGGATTTCAATGTCAATTCATCATGATCTGGCATGTGGTTCCTTGGCATCCAACCTGTGGGATTCAAGCCCCATGGAATCCCAAACTAGGCTTGTTCCTCCAAAACTATCCACCAAATGAGGTCCTGCAAAACAAATAGGAATGCCCTCCAAGGATATCAAGTCAAAATATCATGGAAATTGAAAACCACATCTAATAAACAAGGAACCTAATCATGTGTAACACAACTACCTCATCAAATTAAACAAATGCTCCAAGACCCTATGCAATTGACCAAGTTTAGGTATGGGAGGGGTGTCATAGAAGTCCTATTGGGTAGACCAAAACCCTAAAGTAGGGGATGCTCCCAAGGATGCCCCTTCAAGGTTATGTAGTTTATGATGAGGTGGATAAGGGTTTATAATTCATAGTTCAATGAGTTTCATGACATACAAGGGCATATTGTCTCATTTATGGGTGCATTTGTTGGGGGTGTGTTGCACCTTCTTCCTTAATGCAACCTTTTTCCAAGCCCATTTATTGTCATTTATTAATTAATCAATTATCCCAACACGTGTGCACTCCCAATAGTGAATGAATTATCTTGGGGGGGAGTAACACAATGTCACTTAAATAAAGAGGTCCACAAATTTCCATAGGGGTAACCATGCAAAGCATTATAACACACTTGTGTTAGTCTTGTATTCAAGAGAGATATTTATTATGTGTTTGATATTGTACAGGTATTCAATTATTTCAACAGAAGAAATTCATCGTTCTCAAGAGCTGACTAGGAGAGCATATAGAAGGTTTATTTTAGGATCCTATATTTTTCCAACAATCATCCCCCTTGGCCTTCAACCCCTTCTTCCCATGAAATGAGGTAATTCCCTTCTTGGGTCACTAAAGTAAAAAGGTATAGAAGAGGGAGATATGATGGGAGTGTATGTTAGGGTCCTAACCCACAATAGGTAGAACAATATATTTGGATGTAATAAAGGTCAATATTAACAAGGAATTTCAATAAAATAGAATAAGGAGGATGTAAGAAGACCTAATAGAAGCTTCCGCTTCTAGAAGGATCTTCCTCTAGATGCTTCTTTTTAGTATAAATAGGAGTCTAGGGTATGATAACCCTAACTTGGATATTATTGTAATAGAGATATGCTCAACTGGAGGTTTCCCCCTTGAAGAGGATCGTGAACATTGCTTTCAGATTCAAAGTGCTATTTCTATTATTATTCTCATATCATTTCAGTGTTATTGTGGTGAATGTTCTGGTTATATTGTTGTTATTCGACCATTAATAGCATTTTATTTATGTTCTGCATACATTTTATATCTGGTATATTACAAGTGGTATCAGAGCACTTTCCTTGGCAGAAAGTGTGGGTTAATTTTTTTTTCCAAGGTAGAGACGTATTCCGACGTATTTAAGCCACAAATATCTGTCGTTTTGCGCATAAACCCGCGATCGAGGGATTCATACACGCAAGAAATACAAGTGGTACTTAAGCGCACATCTGTTGGCAACCCTTGTAACCCCTGTTGGTACCCCTTCGAGTGGTAGCGCATCATACAACATCTGTGTACGGATCTGCCTAGATTACTTGAAGCCCTCTTTAGATAAATCGATCAGTCTCCTTATTTCTATAGTGTCACCGAGAACAACACTCGGGAAGATACTCTCTAGTACCTGGGTAGTCGGGTAGTACGACTAAGGGTATGGTCTATCCTCCTTATTTAGTGCCCTGAGATATTAGGCCGAGTACTACTATTGGACCCCGCATGTATATCGGAGAGCTATAGCACAGGGAAAACCCTTGTTTGTAGAACCCTTGAATACCTAACCCTTGGGGACATAAACATAAACAAATTAAAACATACAAGATCTATTGTCATGCAACTGTGTTCGAGTTTCCAAGTAAATACACATTTCTTTTTGGTTAATCATTTGGGCATTTCCTCTCTGCAGTATTCTTCAGACC
>ML812498.1:26737-44490 GCA_009831015.1 Picea engelmannii
AAAGCCTCATGAATCATGTCTTTTGTCCTTTTCTCCACCATTTTGTCTTAGTTTTCTTTGATGATATCCTCATCTATAGAAAAACCTGGAAATACCATCTTTCTCATGTGGATTGATTTCTCCATCTACTCTCTCAACACCAACTTTTCCTGAAACAGTCTAAATGTGCTTTTGGTGCCTCAGAAGTAGAATACTTGGGTCATCTGGTTGGCAAAGATGGCGTCAGGGTGGATCCTAAAAAGATTGAATCTATGCGAGACTAGACTCACCCAAAGACTATTAAGAGCTTGCATGGATTTCTAGGCTTAACAGGGTATTATCACAAGTTTGTTCAGAATTATGGGAAGATTGCAGCACCTCTCACTGCTCTCCTAAAAAAGAACTCTTTCACTTGGACTCTAGCCGCTTCTCAAGATTTTCAAACCTTGAAGATGGCCATGTGCACCACTCCATTCCTCGCCCTTCCTGATTTCACAAATACCTTTGTGTTGGAATGTGATTCCTCAGGGAAATGAATTGGTGTTGTCCTTATGCAAGAGGGTCGACCTTTGGCCTTTACCAACAAGAAACTATCTGAAAGAAATCTGGGAAAATCCATTTATGAAAAGGAAATGTTGGCTATTCTGCATGCCGTTGATCTGTGGCACCCTTATCTATTGGGACAACATTTCCAAATTAATACAGACCATCAAAACCTCAAGTATTTTCTCGAACAACGCATTTCCTCCCCATAACAACAAAAATGGGTGACTAAACTCTTTGGATATGATTATGAGATCATTTACAAGAAAGGAAAAGACAATGTGGTTGCGGATTCACTATCCCGGAAATATGAAGATGAAGGATCCCTTTTTTCTCTTTCATTCATTGTACCAGATTGGCTCCAAGCCGTTCGCCAGGAATGGCTACAATATCCCAAAAGTTCATAGTTGATCCAACAATTGTAGTCCACTGCTCCAGCTTCCCCAGGGTACTCTTGGCTCCATGATGAACTTCGATACAAAGTTCGTTTGTATTTAAGTAAACAATCAAAGCTTAAATCCATGGTACTTTTTGATCTTCATGCTACACCCACAGAAGGGCACTCCAGGTTCACCAAAACCTATGACAGGGTCAAACGTTCCATAATTTTGTAGCTGAATGTGATGTGTGTCAATGCAACAAGGGAGAAACAATCAAATCTCTGGGCACACTACAACTTCTCCTGATTCCACCTGCTATTTGGAAGGATATCTCTATGGATTTTATTACCGACTTATCCAAATCGGGCAATAAATTCGTCATCATGGTGGTTTTTGATCGCCTTTCCAAGTACGCTCATTTCTGTGCCCTTCAACACCCGTTTACAACATCCACGGAGGCTCAAATTTTCATGGATCAGGTCTTTAAGCTCCATGGCATGCCACACTCTATTGTTTCTGATCGTGATCCAACTTTCACAAGCAATTTTTGGCAAGAACTATTCAAGATACAAGGCACCGAATTGCATCTCAGCACAGCTTATCATCCCCAAACTGATGGCCAAACGAAAGTTGTCAACAAGTGTTTGGAAACATATTTGAGGTGTTTTGCCTCAGAAAAGAAAAATCAGTGGGCTCAATGGTTACCCCTAGCTGAATCGTGGTACAAAAATTCATACCATACAACTACACACATGACTCCTTTTGAAGCGGTATATGGATAGAATCCACCTTCAGTTCTCTCATACTTACCAGGTGCATCGAAGTTCCAGGTGGTTGACCTAACACTTACAGCTCGAGAGGCTATTATCCGTACCCTCAAAGAGAATTTGTTCATGGCACAAAATCGCATGAAGAAACAAGAAGATCAAGGTCGCTTTGAACATTAATTTGCAGAAGGGTATCATGTGTTTCTTCGACTGCAACCTTACAAGAAAACTTCCCTCAAGGCCGAGCATTGTCAGAAGCTTGCACCCAAATTTTATGTTCCTTATATCATTCTCAAGCATGTGGGACAAGTAGCCTATCATTTAGCTTTTCCCAACCATTCGAAGCTACATCCTGTTTTTCATGTTTCATGCTTAAAGAAGGTGATTGGAGCTAAGTGCCAAATTCAAACCAACCTTCCAGAGTTAGCTGAAGAAGGATCCATTTGGCTACAACCAGAAGCAGTTTTGGACCAGCGTGAGCGTCGCCTATGTCAGAGAACCATCAAGGAAGTGCTAGTCTAGTGGAAAGATACAACTCCAACAGACGCCACTTGGGAACCAACTACCATTCTGCAACAATTTCCTCATCACAAGCCTTGAGAACAAGGTTGTTTTTAAGGGGGCGGACATGTTAGGGTCCTAACCCRCACATAGGTAGAGAAATATATTCAGATGTAATAAAGGTCAATATTAATAAGGCCTTTCAATAAAATAGAATAAGGCGGATGTAAGAAGACCTAATAGAAGCTTTCGCTTCTAGAAGGATCTTCCTCTAGATACTTCTTTTTAGTATAAATAGGAGTTGAGGGTATGAGAACCCTAACTTGGATATTATTGTAATAGAGATCTGCTCAACTGGAGGTTTCCCCCTCAAAGAGGCCCTTGAACATTGCTTTCATATTCAAAGTGCTATTTCTATCATTATTCTCATATCATTTCAGTGTTATTGTGGTGAATGTTATGGTTATATTGTTGTTATTCGGTCATTACTAGCATTTTATTTCTATTCTGCATACATTTTATATTTGGTATATTATAGTGTAATGAGAGGAAAGTGATAAGTATGGTCGGGATGGGACAATGATCTCTCAAGGGACTCCTGGTTGAAACCCTTCCCAAAAATTTGGCCACTTACTAGGAAATCTATGACACTCACCAATTTGAAACAAGGTCAAAAGAATAATGTCCAAGTAGATGTTCTATAATCAAAAGAAACTAAAATACAACATGTTTAAATTCCTCAAATTTTAGGGTGATTACCTACCACAATACCTGACATGTACCGCATGAAGAAAGACCCATGTTCCTTTCATAAACTAGCTGGTGTGGTGGATGCTCTGACAATGGTTAAAAAATGTGGTGATAGAGCAAGCTTCCATATGTGCAAGTGGACATTTCTAGTCATGTCCCAACCTAAGGCCTTATTATTAAATACA
This sequence comes from Picea engelmannii, assembly GCA_009831015.1. Taxonomy (NCBI): domain Eukaryota; kingdom Viridiplantae; phylum Streptophyta; class Pinopsida; order Pinales; family Pinaceae; genus Picea; species Picea engelmannii. Next base: position 29,843 of record ML812498.1, read on the forward strand.
AAATATCTTCTATAGATAATCTACTATTTTACAGGGTCAAACAACCTATAGGCCTTAGAATATTTAGAGTAATTTGTCATGATATAAGATTGAATCTTTGCATCTAGTTTCTTCCTTCTATTATATGGAATAGGATCCCATGTTATGCATCCAAAGGTTTAGATTTTTGATTGAGGCTTTCCTTCCACTCCATTTTTTGACTGGAGTCACATCCCATATAAATTTAGTTGGAATCAAATTTAACAAATAGTTTGGATAATACATAGATTTTACCCAAAACTTAGTCAATAAACCTTTGGCCCGAAGAAAAACAATGTCCCATTTATACCCTAGTCTATTTCTTTATTTCAACAATTCCATTCCATTGAGGCATGCAAGGTACAAATCTCTACCAAGAGATGCCATTTATGACAATTACCTTACAAAATATTTTCTTACATATTTTCCTCTAATACCAAATCTTAAACATTTCACAGTTTGACCACATCACATTTTAACCAATGCCATAAATTCCTTGAGTTTTTCAAATACATGACTCTTAATATTCAAGAAATACACCTAGGTATATGAGGAAAAGTCATCAATCAAGGTCAATACATACCTTGTACCAACTAGTGATGGTTTGTTCAAGGAGCACATGTCACTGTGGACAAGTTGTGATGTGTCTTTTCTCTCAAATATTTCTCCTTTTTAAGGGTATCCCAATGATGATTTCCAAGCATACATCCTTTAAATACTCCATTAGGGGGAACAAACTTAGGTAATACAGTAACCATGTTTTGTTTCATCATCAATTTCAATATTTAGAATTTCACATGTTTAAATCATTCATGTGAAAGTCTTCTCTAGTTGTCAATGTTACTTATGAGTGAAATAGGTCCTAGGCCTTTCTTGGGAAAGTCATGGACCCCATATAATATTTGATTTAGATCAAGGAAACCTTCCGTGACAACAAAAAAGTTGGTGTTCATATCCTTCACAACAAATCAATCTAGCAAGAAATCTACCTTCTTTCTAGTCTAAGTTATTTTGGTTACATACAAAAAATTGGCACTCAAGACAACTATGTGGTATGTATCATTGATCATGCCATTTTGACATTCAATATTTCCATAACCAACAATAATAGGTGCATAATCATTTTCTACAAATATTTCTTTTTTGGTAGCCTCTTTTAATGAAGAAAAGAGAGAAACATATTTAACCATATGATGGGTGCAACTAGAGTCGACACTCCATTTTCTTTGAGAAATATGATCATGCAAGGCCTGATAAGAACTAACATAAAATATATAGTTATCTACTTTACCTTCTAAATTTTGTTTCCATAATTTAGTAAATATTCTAGTCGACAGATCTCCTTCATGTTTCTTCACTTTCTCCTTAAGGTCCTTGGTATTTTTCCAACAAGCCTTCTCCATATGTCCCAACTTCTTACAATAGTGATCGATATTCTTCTTTATACTTTTATTAGTTTAGGTTTAATAGAAATTATTCTTCTTGACTGTCTGGTTGATGTAATTACACTCTTTATCCTGGCTACATTGTTGACCTCTTTCTTTATAATTCTGTCAACATTTGTCCTTCATCAAATGGGTATATTACATGACCTCAAGTTTCCCTCCATTAAGAAATTTTACTATTCCCTAATCAATAAAAAACAAACAAAATCAAAGGAATATTCCTTACCATCATACCTTAAAGAGGTCTAGATGTCATGGAACATCGAGTAGAACACATCATATGATTTCTTCAAATTCATTAGGATCAGTTCTATGTGTTCGAAAACATGGGTATTCCAATAGAGGATGGACACCTTCAGTAGCGGCTCATGCAACCAGATCAAAGATTAACACAATTTTTTTTTGATGTGGTAAACACCCTATGGGGAAACATCCATGGCGCCAGCCAACGTGACCACTTGGAGCAGTTTATTAATGCAAAATAAAAATATTACAGAGAGATTTTATAAGAGAGTTTCTCACAATCGATCATCGACAAATGACCCTCCATGCTCTTTAAATAGAGATCATGTATTAATCGAGTGTTAATCCACGAATCAATAGCAGTTAAGATCGAGGAGAATATGAATCATTGGATCAACCTATGTCGGGAACATATCGTGACTGTCGGATTTCCTAACTACAAATGCATACTAATGCATACTAAAGAAACACACTAAGAAACACACTTTTACCTAACAACACATTAGACCAAGTAGATCTTAAATAACTCCTAAGTGTCTAAATATCCTAACATCCCCCCTGAAGAACAACTTGGGATAGGATTGAAGGATTTAGAATAGTGAAACACGAGGAGAAGGGAGGAGGCATTAGAGCCTATCCCCCTTTAATGACAACTTCCTGAACTCCTAACATAGATTGAAGTTTGGAAAACTTCACTTCTGTAAGAGACTTTGTGAAATGTTTGCAACTTGATCTTTTGTAGGGAAAAAGAGCACTTCAATAACTTGATCATGAATGAGGTTTATGATGAAGTGCATGTGTAGCTCGATGTGCTTGCTACACTGATGTTGATTTGGGTCTTTGGAGAGCTTGATAACACTCTAATTTACACACCAAAGGTTGGTCAGATGTTTTTGCTGGAATCCAAAATCTGAAAGGAGATATCAAACCCAAAAGGCTTCCTGACCTGCATTTAGCGCTACTCAGTAATCTGCTTCTGCTAAAGAAAGTGAAATAGCCTGTTGTTTCTTATAGGCCCAAGTGACAGGTCTTGAAACAAGGCTGAAAACATAACCTGTAGTAGAATTCTGATCACCAAAGTCACCGGCCCAATCTGAATCAGTGAAACCAACCAATAAAGGAGTCCCCCATGAAGTGTAATGTATCCCGAAATGAACTGTACCACAGACATAGCGAAGTATCCTTTTAGCTTCTTTCCAATGAATTTCATCGGGTGTTTTCTTATACTGGGAAATAAGACCAACAATAAAGAAAAGATCAGGATGGGTATGAGTCAAGTATAAGAGGCTACCAACTAACTGATGGTACAAGGTGGCATCAACTTCGGGAGAAGTAGAGGTGGAAACAAGCTTGAATCCAGAATTGAAGGGAGAAGGGGCTGGTTTACAATTTTCCATGTGAAAGCAACAAAGAAGGTCACAATAATACTTAGACTGGGAAAGAAAAATTCCTTCACTAGTTTGCAAAACTTGGAGACCAAGGAAATAGTGCAAAAATCCTAAGTCTGCCATTTCAAATTTCTTCTTAAGGATGGTTTTCAGATGGTTTAAAAGTTTTGAGTCACTACCAGTAAGGATAAGGTCATCAACATAAAGGAAAAGGATTCTGAGATGGCTTCCTACTTTCTTGGTATAGACATTAGGATGAGAATGACATCTAGAGAATCTGGTGTCAATAAGAAAGTTTCCCATTTTGGCATACCAATCTTAGGGAGCTTTCTTAAGACCATAAAAAGATTTCTTAAGGTGACAAACAAGAATAGAGTCATTCTGGACATAGCCAGGAGGTTGTTCCATGTATATTTATTCTTGAAAATCTCCATGCAAGAAGGCATATTTAACATCCATCTGATGGACCTCCCATTTATGTGAGGTGACAAGGGAAAGAATAAGGTGGATGGAATTCATTTTGGCTACACAGGCAAAGGTTTCATTATATTCAATTCCTTTAACTTGGGAAAATCCTTTGGAAACTAATCGAGCCTCGTGTATTTCAACACTCTGATGCATACTTAGTTATATAGACCCATTTACATATGACATTTTTTCTTCCTTTTGGAAGAGGTACAAGATCCCAAGTATTTTTTTCCATTAAAGAACTATGCTCTTCATTCATTGTTGTATCCCAATATGGATGACCTGAAGCTTCTGCAAATGTCTCTAGATCATGATTCTCTGAAACTTGAGCTAAAAGAGAAGAGGCTCATTGGAACTGTGAATGTGTTTGATGATGATATGAAGGATCATCGAAAATATCACTAGCTGCTTCTCATGTTGAACATACCCATCTAGGAAGCGATGGAGCTAGTGTTGGTTCATTTTCAAAGGACTCATCTGGAGGAAGGTGAGCATACATAGGTGTATTTTCATCTTCACTGTCATCATCTGAAGAATAAACCATAATAGGAAAATAAGAAGGAACAAACATTGAAGATGGATCGTAGGCTGAAGAAGGCACAATCATCGAATTAGGCTCACAGGCCAAGAGATTTTCATCAAATTTAACATCTCTTCTAATAATAATTTCATTACAATGTGGTTGAAGAAGTCTATAACCTTTGACATCTTCATAATAACCAACAAATATACACTTATCACTTTTAGGTTGCAATGCTTTCCTTTTCTCATCAGGAATGTGAGCCCATGCTATACTGCTAAATACACAAAAGTGACTTACAACTGGTTTAATTTTAGTCCAAGCTTCTTCTAGTGTGATATTTTTAAGAGTCTTTGTGGGAGTGTGATTTACTATGTAATTTTCATAATTGATTCCTTCCACCCAATAATTTAGACTTAATCCCTTAGATTGGATGATACAATTAGCCATTTCTTTTAATGCACGGTTCTTTCTCTCAGCAACACCATTTTTTTGTGGTGTATATGGAACAATGTGTTGCATTTGAATGCTCTGTGTAGTGTAGTAACTTGTAAAATTATTGTTCACATATTTTCCTCCATTATCTGTTCTTAACTTTTGAATTTAATGTCTAGATTGCTTTTCTACAAGGTCCTTGTAGGCCAAAATATTTTCAAAAAAAATTCTCTTAAGTTTTAAGAAGTAAACCCAAGTACGTCTGGAAAAGTCATCAATGAAAGTTAAGAAATACTTGCACCCAGAAAAAGCAGGAGAAGAAAGTGGACCACACAAATCATTGTGAACAAGATGCAAAGGGCCTGAGGCATGATAAGAGACATGTTTGTCAAAACTATCCTAATGATGCTTCCGAGAACACAACTAGCACAAACACCATCTCTACAAGAAACAGGAGGAAGACCAGTCACCATATGTTGATTACATAGTTGTTGTAATGAGTGATAGTTTAGATGACCAAACCGCTAATGCCAAAGTTTTCTCAATTCATCGCTATGAGCAACAAAACTAATGAAAAATATGATGACCCAAAGTTATAAACCTTGTACAAGTTGGTAATATCATCAACAATTCCAGTTGCAAGAACATGCTTAGGATATTTTAGATCCTTGATTACAACTTGGTGAGGTGAAAACTCTACAGTTTTACCTTCACTTGAATGAGTGATTTGATATATTGATAGAAGGTTACAAGAAAGACTTGGAACACATAATACGTCATTGAAATAACCATTATCTTCTTGAATTGTTCCAGATCCTACAACACGAAGAGTTCTATCATCACCAAAAAATATTTTCTTGGTGTTACATTCATTTAGAGTAGAAAATATGTTTTTATCCTTAGCCATATAATAAGATGCTCCAGAATCAATAAGACACTCATCAAAAGAAGAAGTAGAAGTTGTATTGAAGGATAAACCAGAAGAAGAAAGCGCATGTCCATGAGACGAAGAAGAATAAGAAGTAGAATCAATACTGATTTTATGCTTCTTCATCATTTCTTCTAAAGCTTCCATCTTCTTGAAACATTTGGACTCATCATGACCATCTTTATCACAAAAGTTGAAATTTCTGTTAGTCTTCTTATTTTTATATTTTTCTCCTTTGTCACAATTAGGAGATGAAGCTGTCTGAGCGGGTTTGGGACCCTTATGTTGCTTGTTGTTGTGGCGAGGATGTTGCTTCTTGGGATTCTTGGGTTTATCTTTTTGTCGGGCAACTAAGTCTTTGTTGGAGGTATCTGCAGTGTTGATCACTTCAAGTTGTACACGATTATCTTTTTCTCTAATCAAAGCAACACAAAATGACTCAAGAGTGGGTTTTTTATAAGTTGTCCCTAGAGCCTCTATCATGGCATAAAAGGTAGATACAAACACAGAATATGCACTACGTAGCTTAGAGAGAATAAGATAGATGCAACGCTTTTCCTCCATCTTTATCTCACATTCTTCACATAAAATTATGAGTGTTTTAAACTTAGATAGATAGTCTCCAATGCAAAAAAAATCACTTGGATTTAAAGTCAGTACTTTATTTTCTAATTGTTGTGCTCGAATAATATTGAGTTTACCAAACACAGTTTCAATCTTTTCCCAAGCTTCATCGGGGTCATCAATTTCTTTAAGGTGGAACCTTAAATCAGGAGTGATGGATATTCTGATTACTCCACATGATTTTTCACTCCTATTATCCCATTTGAAATTCTTATCACGATCAGTGAGTTCTTTTTCCTTTCCCAAGGTAATCTGGTACAAGCCTTTAGTTCTTAATAAATCATCCATATGAGATTTCCATTGGAAGTAGTTGGTGCTAGTAAGAAAAATATTACTAGAAGAATACATATTAAATATGTAGATAATATGGATTTAAAAACTAAAACAGATGATCTGGATGGAAAGATATCGAAAAATTGTGCGGTTTAAAAAAAAATGACACTAAAAACAGACTTTGGATGTGAAAGTTATGCCCTTTTAAAAAAAGGCATAAACAATGACCAAAGGACCACGTGGTGGTGTAAGTTGCTTTATGAAGTGACCTACTTTTATAAAGTGAAGTGGGTATCACTTTTACAATGAAGTTACTTTATAAAATAAAAGTTGCATGCAAAATAAATAACTCAAAAATAAAATATTAAAGCTACTTATAGTGATTCACTTTTATACTTGAGTGAAATACACTTTACAATTTGAGCATGAATTTTTTCAAAAAAAAGTAATAAAAAGAGAGAATTGAACTCAAGACCTCTTACTTAATAAGACAATTTTTAACCAAATGGTCTAGCAAAACATATTGTATTGTTTAGCAAGAGGATTGAGGTTGTTGTTGTTTTAAAAAAAAATTGTTTCCACACAAGAAAAAAATTTCTCTTCTCGATGAAAACAAGGGTTAGTGAAGTTACTTTATAAAAGAAAAGTTGAATGCAAAATAAATAAATCTAAAATAAAATATTAAAGCTACTTATAGTGATTCACTTTTATAATTGAAGTGAAATACAGTTTACAATTTGAGCCTGAAAATTTTCAAAAAAAGTAATAAAAAGAGAGACTTGAACTCAAGACCTATTACTTAATAAGACAACTTTTAACCAAATGGTCTAGAAAAACATATTGTATTGTTTAGCAAGAGGATTGTTGTTGTTGTTGTTTTTGTTGTTGAAGATGCCTTTGGAGACCGTGCTAAAAAAACTCTTTTCACACAAAAAAAATATGTTTCTCGATGACAATAAGGGTTAGCGAAGTTACTTTATAAAAGAAAAGTGATATGCAAAATAAATAAATGTAAAATAAAATATTAAAGCTACTTATAGTGATTCACTTTTATACTTGAAGTGAAATACACTTTACAATTTGAGCATGAAAATTTTCAAAAAAAAGTAATAAAAAGAGAGACTTGAACTCAAGACCTCTTACTTAATAAGGCAACTTTTAACCAAATCGTCTAGCAAAACATATTGTATTGTTTAGCAAGAGGATTTTTGTTATTGTTGTTATTGAAGATTCCCTTGGAGAGCGTGCTAAAAAAATTGTTTTCACATAAGAAAACAATTTCGCTTCTCGACAACAACAAGGGTTAGATCTCGATTAGCTTACCTGGAAGATGCACATTTTCCTATCTATTTCTGATTGTCGAGATCGCACAAGGTGTGGGGAAAAGAGCATATGTAGATATAAAAGAGTAGAAACCTGGAAACAAATAATATAAAAACGAAATAAAACAAAAAATAATACTCTGCAAAAATTAAAAAAATGTATATTCAGGGTTTATAGCTCCAGATTTGATTGAAATGGTTGTATCTTCGGCAAACAGAAACCTTTTCGAGTGAAAAAAAAAGTTTTCCTAACTAAAACAAACGCTCTAAGTGCAATGGAAAAATCCTCTCATCCCATAAATGTATGGAAATGACATAAAATGGAGATGCAGAAACTCATCTTCACGATCTCGATCTACAATAGGAGAGGGTATTCAAACGGGCTTTGACACCATGTTTGACAACACAGGTATTCCAATAGAAAATTAACACCTTCATTAACTTCTCACATAACCACATCAAATATAAACACATCAATGTTTTGACGTGGTAAAACCCCTACGGGGAAATATCCATGACCCCATCCAACGTGACGACTTGGAGCAGTTTATTAATGCAAAAGAAAAATATTATAGAGATATTTTACAAGAGAGTTTCTCACAATCCTGGACCAATCGATTGTTAATCCACAGATCAATGACCATTAATATCGAGGAGAATATGAACCGTTGGATCACTCTATGTCGAGAACATATCGTGACCATCGGATTTCCTAACTACAAATGCATACTAAAGAAACACATTAATAAACACACTTTTACATAACGACACATTAGACCAAGTGGATATTAACTAACTCCTAAGTGTCTAAATATCCTAACACTATGAGTCGACCATCCTTCTTGAGAAAATCCTTTCTACATTCACCCATTTTCAATTGAATTTCCTTCACACAAGCCAATAATCTTCAATTATTTTAAATGAGAGAGGATCTAGAGAGATCAACTCTTTCTCAATTTGCATAAGCTAACTTTCATTGGTTTTATCCAATATATTCTTGAGCTTCTTTCAGACAACGTTTGGGTAGTTGACCCTACTTGTATGAAAGTTAATCTCCCTATAGATGTAGGTGATTATGATTCATATAGCCTCATCCTTCTTCCCATTGATGGCAAACTTCTGTTGGTCATCCTTTGGATCTAGAACTACACTTTTTGTAAAATTCCACAATGCTTTACTCTTTAGCAATGTTTCAATACATTGTGCCCAAATTCCATAGTTTTGGATATTCAGAACCACATTCTCTTTCTTATAACTCATAAATATAATTTATATCCATCTATTCCAAGATTTGATTTGCAAGTCAAAACCATGAGCCAGTCTATCAGATAGATCCAACTTGTAAGGAGCATAACCAACAACTTCAATAAGACTTATGGACAATAGGCTATATCTTAAACCACTACCTTTGTTACCATGTTAAATAATTATAGGATTAGGTAGATCACATAGATAAATTATACACTATTACAACACTTAAGCACAATCGAACATAGCTCAACATACATAGTAATGTAAGAAACCAAAATATTTCCATATATAGTACACTATACAATAGGTAATTAGATTGACCCATAGGGCCATATTATATAGCACCAATATGTAACCAACTCCCTTGAAGCGATGAAGAGGAGGTCCACATATATTGGCTAGGGTTCATAACAAACTCCTTGATTTTTATATTTTTATATGCACTAGTTGAATTTTTTGTTTTAATAGACGAACCAATCAAATGCCTAGTCAACCATGAATTCAATCCCTTAGTTGAATACTTAGTCGACTCTTATTTTTTACTGTCGAATGTTGATTTAATATATATAGAATATCTAGAGGTGTGATGAACATACATATCTTACTATTCCAACATATAATCCTTTGTCTTGTCCATAGAAAAATTCTCAAGTGTTCAAATGCTTCTTTGAATTTAATTTATGGGTATAATAAACAATACAATATCTTCCAATATAGTTATTATGGGCCATTTGAAATATATGCAACCATTCTACTTCAACTAGATCAATGATGGACCTAAGTTTGTTTGATATTGAGACAAATTCATTACACCTCGCAAATAAGGTATTTTTTGTGATCGCAACATTTGGAAATTGATTTGTCATTATTGTGCCAAAATGGGATTGTTGGCCCTTGACCAAGTTTTGAGGAAACCTTGGTTAGGTTTGGACCACTTTTGGACTTTGACAGGCTGGTCGAAGATGGAGCGCCCAGGCGGAGATGAGATCGTGGATCTCACTTATTTTGTGGGCTATGTGGACCCAACAAGGGGTTCCTTAGGGTGTTTGTAATGGGTTATGGGATATTGGCCCATGGGTTTACCCATGATTAGGCCTTATTGTAAAACTACAAATAAGTAAGAATGTAATGTAGAAAGAAGTGAATAGCTTGGAAGGATAAGTGCAAGTAATTCTGGTTTTCTTTGTGCAACATAATGCGTATGTAAATCTCTGTGCTCAATAGAGAAGTTGGCTCAGTGCCTTGACCTAGTTTTGGGAAGGAGGATCTGGTGCACAGTGTGCAGATATCTTGTCTGGTGTGAATCTTGGCTCTGTGGCATAGTGCACAGGAGATGATGAATGTAAGAGATTTAAGAATAATAAATAAGACAAAGAAGTTGGTAGATGTAGCCCCACACTAGGGTGAACCACGTATATCTTGTGTCTTTAGTTTGCTTTGTGCTTTGTTGGTTATGTTATGAATCTTCTCAGTGCTTTACTTATTATGTATGTTAAGAATGAATTAATGTTAGATCTAACTCAGGGCTATGTGCTAAATGATTGAAGTATATTTATTGTTACTGCACCGATCTATCTTATGGTTTGTTCTGCGATGTCAATAAGCTAATGAATTAATGCACACCACCCTCTAAGTGTTGCTAGAATACTCTATGAAGTGTTATTATCACATATCTGTGTCCCATATTGGTTAAAAACACCTAAGTCCTGTAACCCCCCTTGCTTCTACCTTGGGTGAGACTTCACTTGCTTCGCAGGTGTTTCCAAAAAGGCCGGTAGTTAGGGTTTTTTGGTGCGATGTTGAAGAGTTGAACCCTGGGTATGCCCTTGTGCCAACAAATGGTTCCGTTGATGGGACCTGAAACTGTGATTGCTGGGAACTGAAGAGAAGCTCTGTGCATAGATCTGTTTCTACAGTGCGTGGTACTCTACTTGAATTTTGAAGCTCTGTGCTAAGAAAGAAAACTGATCTAAAGAAAAGAGGTAAGATCTTAAAAGAGGTAAAGATCTATGCTTTGATAAGAGTAAGATAAGTGAAATTTTTTGTTTCGAAAGCAATAATTTAGGTATGTTTAATAGATTTTTTCCTAGTCTGAAAGCTAGTGTGCATCTAGAAGAAAGAGTGATCTAAGTAAAGATAATCGAAATGAAGAAAGATATGTTATTCCTATGCATAGAAATAATTTTTGGACTAATAACTGGATGCAGGAACCTAGAAATATTTTTTGCAGATTGCAGGTCCAACACTATGATCCCAATGCGCATTATAGGAGAAGTTGGGGAACATAAAAGAGGAAAAGAGGATTGATTGTGTTATAACTAAAGAAGACTGGGACATCTTGCTAAGGAATTCCCTGGTACAGGTCCTATTTGTCTTTGTTGTAAAATTGTTGGTCATCAGGTTGAGGATTGTCCAAGGATGATTGCTAAAGTTGAAAGGATGAACATGGGACAAGAAAAATAAAGTGAAGAGACTAAGAACATGTTAGAGAATCATAAAGAGAACAGATCAGAAGAATTTCAAACTACATTAATGAAGTTGAAATAAATGATGGATGTTCATAAAGATGTCATCTTACCAGATATCCTGAAAGTAAAACAACGCATAAGTACAAGAATATAAGACTTCAACATAGACTGTGTATTGGATGAGGAAACACAAGTGAATTATATGACAGAAGATACTTAGGAAATTTTGGGAAATCCTATTGTGGTACCTTCATTGGGAAGGATATGTTGAAAAGCCAACAAGAAACATGTGTCTAATTTACTTTTCCCTTAAATAAATTGGACAATAAATATTAATCTATTATCTCATAATTACTTGAAATAATTAATTGAAATGGAAAATCAGTTAACTATAGGAAATTCAAGTTCAAAGGTTGACTAGTAAGACATGGAGGTGACTTGAAGTTGTAACAGAGTTATAAGTGTAGTTATGAGAGTTGTGAAGTAGTTTAACTCAGTTAAGTGAGTTAAGACCAGTTGTACTAGTTGTAACTGAACTTACACTAGTGAGAGTTTAGTGAATTAATTATTAATTAATTCAAATCAGTGAACTCACATGCAACTGAAGATTCACCATGGTTAACTACATGCATGTCATATCCAGTGGAGACCTAGTTGAGATAACAAGTGAAAGGGATAGTTTGGCTATCAGTTGTGATTTGAGTGAAGTGCACTCATGCAATCACACATGCACTGAATATGCTTATGAGCATTTGCAAACTAGGAAATTGAATTCATAATGTGAGAATTCTAATTGCAGGGATTGTGCAGAGGAGGCAGGTTGTCTGGACACAGGGAATTGGCACATGTATTTGCTGAGTTTTTGTATGATAGTGTGAGACAATTGTATTGTACTGAGAGCTCTTGGATTAGAGTTTTGTATGAGATTGTTTCATGATCCATGATATACATAATATATGATAGTGGTGTTTTTAGCTTTATGCTTTCCCATAAAAACTTATGTGTTATGAGTTGATATTTCACTTTGTGATTGTGGTTTAAATTTTCGCAAGAATATTAGTAGAAGCGATTATGTATTTAACAATGGAATATAATTGTTAGATTAGGATAATCGCAAGAAATACATAATTTGTATTGAAAATTTCTACATGGTATCAGAGCCACAGAGCCACATAAGTGAGGTGTGAAAATAATAGTGTTTTCGCAGGTCCCGCCTTTGACAGAGTGCGAACCTTAGTACTGAAAACTTCGCACAATTCTGAGAGCAGAAATTCTTGCACCCTACTCAAAGGAGAGGTGCAAACTTCCTTAGGATTCTCACAGGTTACTTAAAGGAGAGGTGCAAACTTCCCTCACCCCACAGTGCATTACAGTGAGAACTCTCTCACAAGGTTTGCAGGATGTACATTGGTGAGGTGCGAACTTCCCTCGGGCTAGTAACTGGTCAGGTGCAAACCTCCTAGGGCAAGAAGGATTGCAGTAGTTGAGTTTGTGGTTGGATAAAATTTGAATTTGCAGAAGGAATTTCTTGGTGCTACAGTTGATTCAAGATCAGAATCGATTTCAATGGCTTGAGGTTGGAGTATGCACTCGAGGGCAGCTTGAACTACGTTTCTTAGAAGGACAGGATGGAGGCACTACTTGAAGACAAGGGCTTGAAGGATTTCATTGATAGAGATGTTCCTAAGCCAGTTGCTACAGACACTGCAAATCTTGATGCATGGCAAAAGAAAGTGGAAAAGGTGAGGAGGACTATATTGGAGGGAGTACGAGACCACATTGTCTCAAGTCTCCATGGGAAAGCCACACCACATGCAATGTGAAAGGATTTTATAGATATGTTCCAAAACAATAACGACCATAGGAAATTGGCACTCAAAGATAAACTCAGGAAGATTAAGATGGAGAAGGGCGACTCCATTCCAAAATATCTCACGAAGTTTGTCCAATGTTGGGATGAGCTTGGAAGTGTGGGAATAATAGTCATTGTTGATGATTTGGTGAGCTTGGCTCTCCTAGGACTTCCCAAGATTTGGCACAGTTATCAAGACTCTGTCAATGGAAGGGAAAAATTGCCAAATTGGGAATGACTATGGTCGGATCTAGTGCAAGAGGAGTATAGGAGGAACACCAGAGATGGATCTTCATCAAAGCGTGAAGATGAAGAGGATTGTGCTTTGACTACCAAGGAAAGGAAAGGGAAAGGGAAGAAATTCCATTCAAAATACGAGTCTAAATTCAAGAAGCTAGATTTGTCCAAAGTGAAGTGTTTTCACTATCATGAACATGGGCATCTTGCTACTAACTGTCCACAGAAGAGGAAGAACAAGACGGTTGCTAGAGCTACAACTGGTGAGGCTCTTGTCTCACAATTTGAACTTGACTTATCTTTGATCGCATGCATGGCTTTAAGTGCATCGAGATCGGTGTGGTATTTGGATAGTGGCGCTTCCTACCACATGATGGGAGATAAAGAGTCTTTCAGTGACTTGGAGAAGAAAGATCTCAGAATGCATATAGAGATGGGAGACGATGGATGATACAGTGTGACTGGTATTGGTACCATTACCTTTCAGAGGGAGTCAGGTAAACCATTTCAATTGAAAAATGTTATGCATGTTCCAGGTTTGAAGAAAAACCTGGTCTAAGTCACAATGTTGGAGGACAAAGGCTATGACGTTACTTTCAACGGTGAAAAATCCTACCTGCGACATAAAGAAACAGGTCAAGTAAAAAATATAGGGATTCGAGTTAAGAATATCTACATGCTGGAGGTATATGGTTGTGGTGCCATGGTGGGAAAGGCAGAAAAAGTGGTGATCCAGGATGAGGGCGAATTATGGGACAAGTGATTAGGCCATATTCATCATGGAGCCTTGAAGATCATGCAACAAATATCTAATGGAATTACAAGGGGAACACTTGCTCAGTTAGACCAGTGAAAGGGGTGCACCCTGGGGAAGTATGTAAAGTCCACCTTTCATGAAAAGGAGAACAGTGCTTCGGTGATCCTGGAGAGAATTCACACAGACGTGTGTGGACCATTCTCGGTTTCTTCAACAACAAAACATAGGTATTATGTTATTTTTGTTGATGAATTTTATCGTAAATGCTAGATATTCTTCATGTAGAAGAAGGATCAAACATTCTCAAAGTTCTGTGAGTTTAAATCATTGGTGGAGAAAGAGTCGGGGAAGCAAGTGAAGGCTCTAAGGAGAAATAATGGTGGAGAATACATCTCTAATGAATTCAAATACTTCTGAAA
>ML812498.1:57927-80136 GCA_009831015.1 Picea engelmannii
TTTATTTTGTATTCACTTTGAATTATAATACACTCATCACTTCACTTTATTATTTACCTTTTAAAATCTCTTAAACCACTTTGACTACTTTGACCTTTTGGGGCTTCTAGATGACATATGAGGGTCCTCCAATTTCGTAAGGCGATAACTCTCAAACCGTGAGAAGTTATGTGACATTCCACATACCACCAAAAATGGAATGACAATGCTTCTAAAGAAAATGGATCTAGCTCGCTAGGAGGAGGAGACGAAGAAAATGGACAAGGAGGAGGGGATGAAGGAGAAAAACAAGGAGAAGGTGAAGCTACAACGCCAAAAGACCCCCCTACTAAAATAGTAACACCACATAAGAGGAAGTTTTATCCACATAAACCTTTAGCAAGAAATACAACGCGCGCTAGCAAGATGCAGTTAGAGGCCACACTCACAGAGGACGACATCATCTTGGTCCGTGAAGCCATGGAGGATTCTTCCAAGGAAATCTTGTAGAGATATGGAGCGAATCAGGAGGATTTGTATGAAAGGGTCGAGAAGAAGCTGAAGGAAATACAATAAGCTATTGATCCACATAGTACCTACTATGCCTTCTTCTTCACAGGTTGCATAATTGGGGGATGAACTAGCCTAATTAAGAAGAATTTCATATGCGACAGAGGCTCGACTTTAGAAAATCCAGGAAGAAAAGGAGAAGGCTACAGAAGCCTTGAAACAAGAGAAAGAGGAAGTCTTAGAGAAACTATGAGTAGCGTGATACTGTGTAACCACCTATGAAAATGAGAGAGATGAGTTTCGGGTGATGTTCGAGGAGGAAAAAGTGAAGATACATAGAGAAAAGGACCAACTTCTTGCAAAGAAGACTGCAGTCAAAGAAGTGGTGAATAAAGCACTTTTCTCTGTGCCAGGCTTGGCACAGGAGGAACATGAGTTAGTCGAGGTTCAAGTGGTGAATCTCGTTGAGGACATCCATGTAAAATCCCCGACCATCCATGTCGGGCCATGCTATGCTAGAGAACTCGTACTGTTCTCTCTGCAGAACATATTGTAACATACCCAACATCCAACTTAGCTATGCCACATAAATTTTTGAACTACATGCAATTAAAATATATACACACAAAACTCTTGTGGAAGCATTATATATAAAACGTAAACATACAAATACATCTGTAAATACATAGATTCACATTGAAATAACAGTAAAAGTATACAATATGTATGCATGTCCCCAACAATGAACTAAGCCCCAACAATATGTATGCATGTCCCAATTTGACACTTGTCATGTTGGGAGCTACTTTGGCCCACATCCCCAACTTTAGGACTTAGGATAAAATAATTATCCATACTTTGTGATTTAAGAAATATTAATTTAATATTCCTTTTTGGCTTAAGCTCCCTAGCTTAGTCCCTTTCCTTAACTTAACCCCTCCCTTTCCCTAACTAGTGGAGTTTAGTCCCCCATCTCTTTTATCGTGGCCGGTCTGCGTGCAACGATGTATTTTATATTAATCATGAGACATATACAAAAATAGGTGCACTGGCCTTTAACATATAGGCTCTTCGGTCTAATCAAAACATAAGCATCCTAGCTTATAATAACTGGCTCACTAGCCTATAAAACATAACATATACACAAAGTCTCACTGGGCTCACAATCACGCGCACTTAAGATGCTGCGCGCGGTATCCTAGAATGTGCATACTTCATCATTTCATTGCGCGATACATGCACGCATTATGCCATGAAATGTGCATACAAAATGATATTAATCATCTCACCAACTTAATTACATTTTCATTTACATTAAAATTGGGTTCGGCCTGGGGATGTTACAATCCCCTCCCCTTATTTATGCACTGTCCTCAGTGCATCATGTACCCATATACAAAAAAAAATAAAAAATCTTCAAAAAGATGTGGGTATTCTTCCCGCATTGTATCCTCATGCTCCCAAGTAGCATCCTCAAGACCATACCAGGTCCATTGGACCTTTACAAGCCCTATGGCTTGATTCCAGAGCTGTTTGATTTTCCAGTCCAGAATGTGTACCAGATGCACTTGAAAAGTGCCTTCTTGCTCCACCTAAATCACATTCCAATCAATAACATGATTAGCATCATATATATATTTCTTGAGTAATGATACATAAAATACATTATGAACAAACATAGATGCAGGCAATGCAATCATATAAGCCACTGGACCAATCCTCTCTAGGATTTCAAACGGCCCACAATAGAGAGCTGCCTACTTTGAACAATTTCCCAATTTCAGGGAACTTTGTTGGCCTTCACTTTCAAAAATACATGATCACCCACTTTAAATTCCCTTTGAGTTCTTCCCTTATCCGCATAACTTTTCTGCCTGTCTTGAGCAACCTTTAAATTTTGTTTTATTTTAATCATTTGCTCCTCCATTTCCCTGAGTAAATCTGGCCCAACCACTTCTCTATATGCTGGGTTATCCCAGCTTACTGGTGTGTTGCACTTTCTTCCATAAAGTGCCTCAAATGGGCTCATCTTTAGAGATGCTTTTTACCCATTGTTATAAGCAAACTCTACCAAGTGTAGGTAGTCTTCCCATTTTGATGGTTTATCCATCACATACATCCTTGACATATATTCAATCACTTGATTCACCCTCTCTGTTTGACCATCTGATTCTGGATGATAAGCTGTACTAAAATTCAAATTTGTTCCAAATCCATTAAATAATCCCTTCCAAAATTTTGAGGTAAATTTTGGATCTCTGTTAGACACAATTGTCTTGGGTATGCCATGTAATCTAACAATTTATTTCATATAAACATCAACAATGTTCGTTGCCTTGTGAGTGAGCTTAACTGGAACAAAATGGGTAGCTTTAGTAAGCTTATCCACCACTACCATGATAGAATCATGTTGCTTGTTTGTTCTTGGAAGATGAAATCCATTGTTAAAAATTCCCATTTCCACTCAGGAATGGGTAATGGTTGTATAAAATCAACTGGGTGTCTATGCTCAGCCTTTACTTTTTGACATTCCAAACATCTGGCAATAAAATCAACAACCTCTTTCTTCATGCCTGGCCAATACTATTGGCTCTTGACAACTGCAATAGTTTTTTGATATCCTGGATGCCCAACATAAGGTACATTATGCATTTCTCTCCATATCAGTTTTTTCAATTCCTGGGAATTTGGTACATAAATTATGCCCCTGTACATGAGAATTTCATCATTATCAAGCTTGTATTCTTCAATTTTCTGTTGCAAATTACCTTGCTGTAATTTTTCCACCAATTCCTTATAATGAAAATCTAATTTGGTAGCCTTTGTAATTCTATTTTTCAAATCTGATTGGTACATGCTAATGGTTGTAGCATGCATTTCATGCACTCTTCTTCTGAGTGCATTGGCCACTTTGTTCTCTTTCCCCTTGATATGCTTTATATCAAAGTCATATTCACTTAGAAATTCTAACCATATGGTTTGCCTAGCATTTAGAGTTGGCTGATCAAATAAATATTTCAGACCATTATGGTATGTTCTTAGTTCAAACCTTTTCCCCATGAGGTAGTGTCTCCATTTCCTCAAGGTATGCACTATGGCTGCTGACTCTAAATCATGAGTGGCATAGTGTCTTTCATTCTCATTCAACTTCCTTGATTCATAACATTTAACAAACCCATTTTGAGTGAGGACTCCACCAAGTCCTTCTTTACATGCATCTGTGCATACAATGAAGTCTTCATTTGGGTTTTCAATCCTTAGTATTGGAGCACTTGTTAATAACTGTTTGAAGTGTTGGAAACTCTTTTCACAATCCAATGTCCACTAAAACTTCACACCCTTTCTTTGCAAGGAAGTGATTGCGTGTGCAATATTTGAGAATCCTTCAATACATATCCTATAGTAGCCTACAAGACCCATGAAGGATCTGACCTCTGTCACATTCTTTGGAGATGACCATTCTCTAATGGCTTCTATCTTCTCAGGATCCACTGCTATCCCCTCCTTTGAAATGCTATGTCCTAAATAATGAATTTGCTTCTGATAAAATGAGGACTTGCTCAATTTGGCATACAACTAATGCTCCCTTAACACTTGCAACACCATCCTCAAATGATTCTCATGCTCTTCTTCTGACTTGGAATATACAAGAATGTCATCCAAAAAAAAAAATGACAAACTTGTCTAAATATTCTCGGAAAACACCATTCATTAAGCACATGAAAATGACTGGTGCATTTGACAACCCAAATGGAACCACTGTGAACTCATAATGACCATACCTTGTCCTGAAGGCGGTCTTGCTGATGTCTTCCTCTTTAATCCTTACCTGATGGTATCCTGACCTGAGAGCTATCTTTGAAAAGATCTTTGCATCCTTCAATTGATCCAAAAGATCATCAATCCTTGGCAGAGGATACTTGTTCTTAACAATCACTTTATTCATCTATCTAAAATCAATGCAAAATCTTAATGTTCCATCTTTATTATTCACGAACAAGATTGGGGCACCCCAAGGTGACACACTTGGGCATATATACCCCTTCTTCAGAAGTTATTCAAGCTGCATTTGCAACTCCTTCATCTCTAGTGTACTTATTCTGTAAGGAGTCTTTGACACTGGAGCTACTCCAGGCATTAAATTTATAAAGAAATAAATATCTCTCTTTGGGGGTAGTCCTGGCACCTCCTTGAAGACATCTTCAAAATATTTCAGTATTGCATAATCTTCCAAATTTGGCACCTTATCTTTAGGTGTCTCTTCCATATGAACTGCAAATATTTGACACCCTTTTCTGTAACATTTATTCAACAACAATGCTGAAATTTCTCTGATGGTTACAACCCTGGGAATTCCTTGCACTTTCCTTACGTTCCCTTCCTCATCAAAGCAAGTAAATTCATTGTTATGACAATCTAGGATAGCATGATGGTGGTCCAACCAATCCATCCTGATTAGACATTCATAGGAACCTAAAGGAAAGATGTTCAACTCTTCCATGGTGTTCATTCCATTCATGTCCATAAGACATGACTTAACCACCTCATTAACTTTTCTTTTGGCTCTTGTAGCCAGCTGCACCAACCAAGATTTTCCATGCTTGCTTCTTGGAAAATGAGAACTTTCCACCATCTTAGGATCTATATAACTATGACTAGCTCTTGAATCAATTAAAATAGAAATGGTTTGGTTGTTGATCATACCTTCCACTTCAATCATATGTGACTGATACTCTTCTTTCTTGTTGTCCAAGGCTGCATAGATCCTTGGCACATTTCTTCCCATGTCCTCCATTGTTTCATCTTGCTGTACATTGTGAACCATCCTCCCTTTTTCACCTCTATGAGGACAATCTCTAAACATGTGATCCCCTTTACAACCCCAACATTGAATAGGTGGTTTCCTTGGCCTTTGACCTCCCGCTTCAATCGTTCTGGGATCTCTAGGAGATTTTTGTCCCTGTGGATTATTTCTGAAGGATGGTGGCTTAGAACCCTTCTTCCTTTGATCCATCTTGAATTTCTTTTTGTCTTCCCAAGATTTTTGGAAATTTGGCCTTGCTTTTTGCTGATCATAAAGGCATTTAGCTCTCCTTATGGTCTCCTCCAATGTCTTTGGATCATCATACTATATTTTTTTCACTAATGAATGACGAAAATGCTCCTAGATACCTTTGAATCTTCACTGTCTCATCCTTGATGAAAGATACATACTTCAAAAGTTCTAAAAACCTTCTTTCATATTCATCAATGGTCATAATACCAAGATTGAGTTCAAAGAACTCTTTCATTTTCTTGTCATAGTATCTCTTAGTCAAGTATTTCTTCTCAAAACACTTCTTGAATTCCCTCCAAGTAACACTTTTCTCTTTCATGTGTTGCACCTGCACAAGCTGATCCCACCACATGGATGCTTTTACTTTGAGTTGATAGATGGAAATTCTACCTTTTGCATGAGAAGAATAATCATGCAATTGGAAATACTTTCTCATTCCTAGCATCCATGTCTCCGCATATTCATCCTTCTTGTGCTCACCATCAAATGTAGGAGGTTTGATTTTGTTCATTTCTCTTCATAGCTCATCCACCCTAGACCCCTTCTGCTTCCTGACAAGGGATGGACTCGAGCTTCTATGTGCTCTCTTATTGGAATGCCTCGGGGAGTGATGATGATGTCTGCTAACACTTCTGGTTCTTCTTTTCTCATCAGGAGGGTTGTGACTTCCAGATTTGCTTGAGCCACTCTCCTTGTCCAATTTCTTTTCTATTTTGTTCAAGCTCTGCAATAAATTCATGTTGAATTCATCCTGTTCCTCCTTGGCTTTCATAATCCTTTCATTATCAGCTTTATGGATTTGGACATCCTTCTGCAAATTTTTAATGGTCTCAGCCATATTCATGTTTTCATTCCTTTCATCTTCATGTCCATTGGAGTTTGTTCCTTCCATGCCCAAATGGACATCCATCCCTCTGATTTCATCTTCCTGAATATAATTCCCCTGTGCCTCTTCCATTACTTTGGAATCTATGCTGATCTTGAACTGATCTAATTTTTGTTAAATATGCAAAATATGCAACCAACAAAACTTTGTTAGGCTAACTGTTTCAACAATTTCATGAAAATATGAACCATTTTGGTTCAATAATGTATCAGAACTCTTTCTTCTGATTTCCTGAAAAAATTGAATGCCCAATTTTTTTTTTTTGGGGGTTGGATAATTATATTCCACTTTCCAAGACCTTTCCAACACCTTATCCCATGCTCAATTCCGAGTCTTCAACAGAAAGTTATGGCTATTTAAAAATTTCACCATTAATTTTTCTGTTCATTTTTCAACTTGGCGCAACTCTGCGCTGTAATATGAATTTTTGCACCTACTCCTTTGAATTTTAGTAGGATCCCAATTGGGTTTCTTAATATACATCTTATGGACACTCAATCCAAGTTTCATCTCTTTCTAGGTTCTGGTATGCTAGTTACAGCCTGCTGAAGTTCTAGGCCAATTTGTGTTTTTGGTCTGGAATTCTACAGGTACCTTCTTTTCCATATTTAACATCTTCAACATGCCCATAATTTTAATTGAAATATGGTATTGTATTCTATGGCTCAATATCTTTCCATTGAATTCTCCTGTGCCTCAATCTGATTCTGGAGCAGAAAGTTATGGCTCTTTGAAGTTAGTGGGGTCTTAAAATTTACCCTTCACTGTTTGTGCTGTAACTTTCTCATAAAAGCTCAGTTTGACGAACAATTTACACCATTAGAAAGATCTCTCTGAGCTATTTTATTTGAGCTATAGAAACCTTTGTATTGTGGTTTTTTAGTTGCTAAAAATTCTCTTAAGGCCCTAAAAAACGTGATGCAAAAAGATGATGTTCAAATGATATAAAATGTCGCAGAAAATCACTGGTTTTTTGTTGTTGTTCACCCTTCAAACGACTTCACATGCACAAATTTCAATATGTGCACCTATATTTACCATGTGCATCAACAACACAAGGTAAATTGCACTTTGCGCACTTTAAAACCACTATGTATCACTTCTTTGTCGCACCAATAACTTGTGCACACTACTTTTATGTCACGCGCCAATACCCACTTCGCACAGTTTTATACCACATGCTGATATTCCATATGCATTTCACTCGATGCTCTGCACCATTCCAAAGTTTAGTATGCCCCACTGTGCACCAATACTTTGTGCGCACCATTCACTAAATTGTCATGTGACCATATTTACCCACATTGCGCGTGCAACTACCATACTCCACTGCGATGTGCCAACACTGCGCACACCACATGCGTCATTATTATGTGTGTGCATGCCGTGCAATGAAAAATTTATCACACGGTCCTGTACACCAACATTTTTCTGCGCAGCACCGAAATTTAGTGCGCACACCCGCACACTAACATTTTTTCGTGCGACACCGAAATTTAGCGGGCACACCTGCACACTAAATTTTTTTTGCGTGGCGCTGAAATTTAGCACACATGCCCGCACACTAACATTTTTCCACGTGGCACAAAAAATTAGCACACACACCTGCACACTAACATTTTTCCGCGTGGCACCAAAATTTAGCGCGCACATCTGCATAGTAACATTTTTCTGCGTGGCACCAAAATTTAGCGCGCGCGTCAACACGCCAATATCTTGCCACGCAGTGCCAAATTTTACCTATCACCAGCTTTTCACTGCGCATCATGTTTTTTTAGTGTGCCCTCTTGTGCACACTCATTTTTATGCACAACAATTCCAGGTGAATTCTGTTGCAGAAATTGAGGTTTTTGCTAAATTTTTCCCCAATTTACCATAGACATTCTACAACTATGAAATTCATTAAATTTCACCCAATAACACTAGTTCAACGTCTGTAGCAACAAATAATTGTAAGTTGACATTTATGGAACGAATTTTTCCAAAATCAATTCGCGAATTGAGGGTTTTAATTACTAAATTCGCTCCATATGTCATGGCTTCACCGTAACTTCAAATTTGACCCATTCTAGATCCAATTTTGCTAGGACAGATATTAAATCGGCAATATCTCATCACTTGGCCGAATTTTTCCATTTTCTCATGAATTTAACAACATAAATTGAGGCTTTTCCCAATTCCGCGTCGTTGCTTCTAAAATTTATCAAGAACGCTCTGCAATTCGAAATTTGGCCACTTCAAAATAAATCCTCTGTGAAATTACGCTTCAACTCAATTTGTTCGGCCCATCCAGGCTCAACGTTGAAAACTGAAGCTCTGATACCAATTTGTAACATCTTAGACCATCCATGCCGGGCCACGCTACGCCAGAGAACTCTTACTGTTCTCTCTGCGGAACATATTGTAACATACCCAACATCCAACTAAGCTATGCCACATAAATTTTTCGAACTACATGCAATTAAAATATATATACACATAACTCTTGTGGAAGCATTATATATAAAACGTAAACATACAAATACATCTATAAATACACAAATTCACACTAAAATAACAATAAACGTATATATGCAGCATATACAGGCAATACCCATAAAAATAAACACAGCTATAACCACACATATGATAACCCATAAAATAAGCATGTAAATAACAATGCATCATGTAAATTTATCACACAATTGACACTTATCTTGGTGATAATGTCACCAAATGCGTGCAGACCTTCCACAAACCTCCCAACCTTATACCACACTGTTCATCACTCTCAATAGTGGGTCACCCCCGAGCTGGGAATAAACTCCACCCGGGTAAAGGGATTCCTATCTAGGCTAATGGCTCATGGGCAATAGGAAAGATTTCCTCACAGGTGCCTGCTCAAACTAACAGCCTATAGTCTCTCATTCCCCACATGCCTATCCCACCCAAGGAAGTGTGACCCTTATCTGCTCAACAGTCCCTCGGCTTCCCCACTTCCCTTCCAGGGCTTGACTACTCGCCTCTTTAATATCCCACGAGCTTGACAACCCGCCTCTTTAATGCCACTCATAAGATAACCAACTACACAAACATAATGGCTATGGATGCAATTTAGGTACAGTGACATGAAGGTATGGAGGATAGCTCAATGGGTATGTGAATTCTCATGGATGATCCACTGGATGAATGAATGGTGGAAGGAAGAGTGAAAATGAACTAAGTCCCAACAATATATATGCATGTCCCCAATTTGACACTTGTCATGTTGGGAGCTACTTTGGCCCACTTGTCCCCAACTTTAGGACTTAGGATAAAATAATTATCCATACTTTATGATTTAATAAATATTAATATAATATTCCTTTTTGGCTTAAGCTCCCTAGCTTAGTACCTTTCCTTAACTTAGCTCCTCCCTTTCCTTAACTAGTGGAGTTTAGTCCCCCATCTCTTTTATCATGGTCAGTCTACGCGCAAAGATGTATTTTATATTAATCATGAGACATATACAAAAATAGGCACACTGGCCTTTAACATCTAGGCTCTCTGGCCTAATCAAAACATAAGCATCCTAGCTTATAATAACTAGCTCACCAACCTATAAAACATAGCATATACACAAAGGCTTGTTGAGCTCACAATCGCACGCACTTAAGATGCTGCACGTAGTATCCTAGAATGTGCATACTTCATCATTTCACTGCGCAATACATGCACACACTATGCCATGAAATGTGCATAAAAAATGATATTAATCAACTCACTAGCTTAAGTACATTTTCATTTACATTAAAATTGGGTTCTGCCTAGGGATGTTACAATCCAACAACTTCAAGCGAGGATAAAATAGTTGGAGGTCCAAGCAATATCGAGCACTCCATAGGAGGTTCATGACCAGAGGGAGGAAGCCGCTAAGAATTTAGTTGCAAGGATTAGAGCCCTCGCCTCAGAATGTAAACAATTGAGCGATAGAAGCGTGCAAACTTATGAACGCCTCGCAGAAGATCCATAGTTAAGGAAACTGGAAGCACATCTACAAGAGGCGCAACAACAGGTCTTCTCTATGTAGGCGCATATGAAGCTGCTCACTGTAGTTGAAAGAATGAAGAGGTCCCATGAACAATACATGGTACAACAATAGATTAATGCCATCCATGGCAGAGTAATGGAAGTCGCGCAAAAACTACAACCTGTGCAGGATGAATCCTGCAAGGTGTTTGAAGAAATTGAAGGACAAGGCTTGCAATTGGACCAAGTGGTTGTGACAACAGAACAATTCCTAGAAGGGCCTGTTACAAAGGAAATGATCCAAGATATCATTGATCAGAAGGCTCGGGTGAAGAAACAAGTAGATTCAGCTCGAGTGAATCTCGAGGCCTTCGAAGCAACATTGACCAAAATTGAGTGACTTGAGACGAGTGACAGGTGATTTTTGGGGGCCTGTTGTCTCTTGACCAAGTTTTGAGGAAACTTTGGTTAGGTTTGGACCACTTTTGGACTTCGATAGGATGGTCAAAGATGGAGTGCCCAAGTAGAGTTGAGATCGTGGATATCACTTATTTTGTGGGCTATGTGGATCCAAGAAGGGTTTCCTTAGGGATTTTGTAATGGGTTATGGGATGTCATCCCATGGGTTTACCCATGATTAGGCCTTATTGTAAAAGTATAAATAAGTAAGAATGTAATGTAGAAAGAAGTGAATAGCTTGGAAGGCTAAGTGCAAGTAATTTTGGGTTGCTTTGTGCAACAAAATGTGTATGTAAGGCTCTGTTCTCAATAGAGAAGTTGGATCTATGCCTTGACCTAGTTTTGGGAAGGAGGATCCGGTGCGCAGTGCACAGATATCTTGTCTGGTGCGAAGCTTGGCTCTGTGGATTAGCTTGGCTCTGTGGATTAGTGCATAGGAGCAGATGAATGTAAGAGATTGAAGAATAATAAATAAAACGAAGAAGTTAGTGGCTGTAGCCCCACACTGGGGTGAACCATGTATATCTTGTGTCTTTGGTTTGCTTTGTGTCTTGTTGGTTATGTTATGAATCTTCTCAATGCTTTACTTATTATCTATGTTATATGGATATGTTAATGCTTAATGCTTAGTTGTGTTAAGAATGAATGAATGTTAGATCTAACTCAGTGCTATGTGCTAAATGATTGAAGTATCTTTATTGTTATTGCGCTGATCTATATTATGGTTTGTTCTGTGATGTTAATAAGCTAATTAATTAATTGACACCACCCTCTAAGTGTTTCTAGAATACTTTGTGAAGTGTTATTATCACAGATCTATGTCCCAGATTGGTTACACACACCTAAGTCCTGTAACCCCCCTGCTTCTACCTCGGGTGAGACTTCACTTGCTTTGCAGGTGTTGCCGAAAGGGTCGGTAGTTAGGGTTTTGTTGGTGCGTTGAACCCTGGGTCTGCCCCTCTGCCAACAGGGATTGTGACACTAGAGGAAGATCCAACCTAACCATGTTCTTGTTAGTGGTTTTGAGAAGCAATGGTTGGGTCATATTTAAAGGAAATAACCCGAGGAGTTCCCTTGTCCCATCTTGACATATTAAACATGTTACATGTGGATCCTTATCTAAATTTTGTTCCCAACGAATATTTCAATAGTATTAGTTTTGGGATTTTGTAATCCACTATTACCATTCATTTCCTTCAAGTCATGATTTTTAAATATATATTTATAATGGTACAATGTGCTTCTTTTTATGCCATAAGATCGATACCATGCATTTTGAAAGATATATAATATGCCAACTTCATTGTAACTAGAGTTATCTTATTATTTTTATCTTTGTCTAGTAATTGCATCATTTGATGCTACATAATTTAGCAGAAACTCTCTTCTTGATTTTTTATTTATGAGACACACCTTCTTAATACCCTTAGTCATGAAACACACTAATATGTTGGAAACATAAACATTTTTATAGCAATGTGAAGTGTGCATTCTTGTAATGAAAAAAATTTAATCAAATGTTTCAAAAAAGTTTGTACTTGCCTTGTGCTTAGAAGATGCACTCATCTTTTGGAGTTTCATCTAGTTTTATAGATTTGTTGTCACAATTTGTACATAGATTCAATCTATAATACCCATAGGTGGATACTCAAATGATTGAGGATTGGTTTCTATTGCATCCTGCAAGTTGGCCTCAATTTCCTTTGCATGTTCCTTTTATATCATATCTAAGGGGCCTAAAACAAGGTCAAGCAATTGGTTTCTAAGCCATCTCCAGAGAGAACATTCTGATATGCAACATTTTTCATTACCATTTGGTGGTACAAATTGTACTACCTTTCCTTCTCAAATATGTGAAATTGATCCCATGGCAATATAAGTTAGCTTTGAAAAACATTTATGAATTAGATTCACCTTTACTCCTAATAACTTAATGTTTTTATTTTGGTTCGCTCTGTGAGTGGAAATTCAGATTGGTTAATACCTTTAACCTTTAGGATAGAACTTGCTTAAATACACCATTTTGTTCATTGGCCAAGGTACTAAACTACCAAGCTCCAATTTGGACAAGAAAATGTCACAAGGAAATATTTGTTCATTCACCAATGCACCAAATGAGAGAGGTCCCAAACTCTTCCCTTTAGTAACATTGTGTTCATCCATATTTGACACAGGACCTATGGCTATGAAATATCCTTTCTTTGAACATCTATGTAATAGTATGATTTTTCTAGGAATGAATGTTGACTTGTATTCTTGTGGAATCTATTTAAACCCATTATTATAATTGGTACCATTTATCTACTCTTCATTCTATGATTCGTAGCTCATTAAAGTCTCTATTCGATCATTCTCAACTTGTTATAGGGAGCACTCAACATGGTTAACTATTTGTGATGCATCT
The DNA here is from genome assembly GCA_009831015.1 of Picea engelmannii. NCBI lineage: Eukaryota > Viridiplantae > Streptophyta > Pinopsida > Pinales > Pinaceae > Picea > Picea engelmannii. The sequence goes on from ML812498.1 coordinate 71,209, forward strand.
CATTCAATAAATGCACCATTTACTTTTGACAACGCATATTCACCTCTTGATGCACGAGGCAATATAATATCTCCATTAAAAACTTTAATAACATTCACAAAAACACATTGAGGTTTGATGTTGTTGTTATGCAACTAATTTCTACTTGGGTGGGATATTCCCTCAAATACTTATAAACCATCCAATAACAATTTCAAAAAGTGTTTAGAATCTAATATATCAAAATATATTAGTGCTAATTTTCAAAAGAAAAACACATATTGATGTTAGAATGATTTTCACAATCAAACTATAATTTTTCACAAATCCATAATCTTCATATATATGACCTTGAACTATGGTTTATGACTATGTGATCTTCAATTAAATTCATAGGTGACGTGTTCAAGGAATACAACTTGTGGTTAGGTGGTGACAAATTCATTTATTTTTTTATCATTGTTTTATTGCACAAAACACACACCCTTATCTCATAGATATGTCTAATTAGAGTATATCTCTTACACAAAATATTATTCATTCTATTTATAGATATCTCATAATGTTATTATGGGATCATTATTACAAATGATTAGTGTTGATAGATATAATAGATGTTAATTATATATTTTTATGATACTTATACCATGATTTTATAACAAGGAGGAGCCTTAAAGGTTATGAAAAAAATACTTTGTTAAGAACAATTTTCACCACCATTGCTTCAATCTATTATATGACCTTGAATTATGATTTACAACTACATCAGATTCAAGTAAAGGCATAGGTGAGGTGGTCAAATCACACAACTTGTGGCTAGGTGGTGACAAATTCATTTATTTATTTATCATTGTTTTATTACACAAAACACACACACTCTTCTCATAAATATTTTTAATTATAATATATCTCTTACAAAAAATAATATGTGTTCTATCTATAGATATATTAGAATGTTATTATGGGATCATTATTGTAAATGAGTAGTTTTGTTATAGACAATAGATGTGAATGATATATTTTTATGACACCTCTACCATGAATTTATAATAAGGAGAAGCGTTGAAGATTACAAAAAAATTAATTTGTCAAGAACTATATAGATCACCATTGCTTTGATCTGTTATTGGAATGAAGATAATGAATTGATGATCTTTTGGTTGACCCAATGACCTTTAAATATCACGGTTAATGCACTATATTATTGGTATTCTTAGCTAATTATTCATTATCTTGCATATCAATATGCACTACCTTGTGGATTAGTATGCACTACGATACTTGTGGACAAATATGCACTATCTTCTGTATTTTCTGGAAGAAATTCATTTATGGGTAAGTGCATTTGAATTATTTTTATTCAATATTTCTTGGATTAATATGTATCATGATCCTCTTCATGTAAAACATTAATAATATCCATGTTGCAACATTTCCCTCATATTGCACCACAAAAGCATCTCTAGATGAAATGAGGTGTAATGAATCAAGTTGTTTAATAAAAATATAATCATAAAAAATAATATTGAATACCAATATTTGTTCAAATATCAATCAAATTCCAATAAAGAAATAACCCCACACACCACCATTTAGAAATGTTTGTAATAAGTTGACATTGTTTCATTATAAAATTAACAACTCTACATTTGATTAACGCAACACTAACATTTTAATCATTGCTCATGTCAAAATTTATTTTTCATAGCATATCAACCTCATTTATAGGAACGATATTGCATTAACACAACTTGTAAAGGGTTTATGCAATGTTTGATAGGATAAACCTTGCATGTTCACATTTCTACCATGATAAACTTTAAGAAAAATATAATATTCACCCAATATTTGATTTAACATTAATTTTGAAAATTCAATTATAAGTTGAGTTTGATCATGCTAAAAATTGAAAATTGAATTAAAGAGTATAGGAAAGTAAGAAGCCATCACACGATCATATGAGGTTTACATGGTGTTATGCGTTATGCAAGGATTAATTTCGCATTTAATCTTACTTCACCAAACTTCATTACTCACTTTTGACATCATTCATAAACTAAATTGCACCTTAAACTCACTTGCAAATTGCTATGAACTCCACCTCCGAATTGTTGTGAAATTTCCATCATAGAGAGTGTTTGAAGCTTTTGTCTACAAATTTTGAAAATAATTCCTAATGATTATGAGAAAAATAGAAATATGTCCTCAAATACTCGAAAACATCCAAAATTTACTATTTTCTAAACATCAAAACTTGCATTTGCAAGTTACCAAAGAGAATCTTAGTTATAATAACAAATAGTGGTAAGCACCGGCAACTTCCCAAAGAAAAATCACAAATGCATGTTACATATAACATGTAATCATTGTGACTAGAAGCACATATAACATGTGATCAAAATTTTCTTAGCTAGAAACCAATGAGGTAGTCTGATCCATATGTTGAATCAATTGGAAAAATGAAAACAATAGTATAAGGTGTATTCACAGCTCTTGTTCCAGGAATTAGTTTTAATAATCATCATATATTGAAATTATAACTGTTATAGAAGAAAGGGATACACTACTAGTAATTTCAAAATAAATCCAAACTATGTTTGAAAATGTTATCTAAATAACATTTCAAATAGTGAAATAAGTTTGAATTTATTTATGAATATATATTTTTATCAATAATTTAATTTCTTTTACCTAATTTTTGAACAAGTTCTCCCACTGATGAAATCTACCTCTCCAATATCATAGGCTAGTTTTCTCTCCAAAGAAGCTAAGAAGCTAGTGATGCAAGATATAGTTAAATATGTGCCTTAATAATCTTGATAGTTATTTTAGCTATCGTCTTCTATATCTCTCCAATATCAAAGCTAGATTTGTCTCCAAAGAAGCTAATAAGCTAGTGATGCAAGATATAGTTAAATATGTGCCTTAATAATCTTGATATTTCTTTTAGCTACTGTCTTATTCTCAACTTATTGTTGAACAACACTTGTTGAAGTGCAATGTCCCATAGATCTAGGAGTATCCTAAAGTATAAAATAATTTCTAGGAGTATCCTAAAGTATAAAATAATTGGTTCTTGGTGTAATGTTTGATGGTTCTTCCTAACAAGAAATGTATCATGGATCCAAGGGTATCCTTAAGTATATATCTCATAGGCAAATCATGGATCCAAGGGTATCCTTAAGTATATATCTCATACGCATCTTGATATCCCTAAAGATTTGTTGATGATCAATCTCTTTCCCTCATATTACACTCCAATTTATGTATAATGTGGCCACACTCCAACTATTTATTTTCCTTAATAATAATTTTCATGTCACAAAAATAAGGTGATCCAAAGACAATTGAAATATGTATTTTGTCTCCTCCCAGGAGTTTAAATCTAACATATTATAACAAATGTGTCAATTCCATGGCTAAGCTATGACTTGAAATTATTACCTTCTCTTTTCTACAAGTTTGAAAATAAGACATACTAGGAAAATGATAGGTTATTCTTAGCAATAATGGAATTAAAATATGAATTATCATTGCTATGAATGTGCATTGAAATGAACACTGCAATGAATAGTGTACATTTTTTTAATATATAATCCAAAGTTTGTCTTTTGAAAAATGTGGAAGAAGGATCCATCGACCCTTTCCCACATGTTTTTTTAATAATCGCTCCCCCTCCACTGATTTTAAGAGTATTTTTTGTTAGGCAAAGAATGCGGAAGGTTTGTTGATTGATTGGGTTGGTTGTCATTGATGTCAATCCTTGAACAAAGTCCGGTAGAAAATTTCGGCAACACAAAGGTTTGGGTAATGGACCCAAGATTGTTTGATGTATAATTGTATGTGTTTTAATATATTTGAAGGTAAGACTATTTTGGATGGATAGTAAATGTCATTCCATTTCCGGTGGTATGTGGAATGTCACATAACGTTTCACGGTTAGAGAATTATGACCATGTGAAGTTGGCGAACCCTCATGAGTCATCTAGAAGCCCCAAAAGGTCAAAGTAGTAAAAGTGGTTGCAAAGAAGAAATTATTTAAATAATAAAGTGAATTGATGAGTGTACTATAAGTAAAAGTGGATACAAAAGAAATTATCTAAATAATAAAGTTAATGGAGAAATTACTAAGTGGACAAGTGGTTAGAAATGGGTTAGTCCTAAAATAAGGAAAGTGGTTTAAGAGATTTTAGAAGGTAAATAATAAAGTGAAGTGATGGGTGTACTATAATTCAAAGTGGATACAATATAAATTATTTAAATATTAAAGTTAATGGATACATTACTAAGTGGAAAAGTGGTTTTAAGTGGGTTAACCCTAAAATAAGGAAAGTGGGTTAAGATGGTTAAAAGGTAACCCCTTGAGGAAGCTATATGAAAGTATAAATAAGAGGCAAGGCTCTCTCATTTTCATCACACTTGAGCATATTGAATATATACAAGTGAATGAGGTAACCAAATGATATCTAAGCCGAATTTCATAGGGAAGGTGAAGTAAAGAAGGCTGAAATTCAAGGGAGGATAAATTCTTTTGATGATGCTTTCTAAGGTATGTTATTTACAGGCCATCTCACCATTTTCACAATATTTTTTTTTCTAGAATGATTCAGACTGTGAAATTGGGAGGACGTTGAGAAAACATATCCAAGTAGTTGTGATACAAATTTTAGCTTGTGGGTCGTTGTAGTTTTGGAGTTACACTCCGTGGAAAATAGGGTATGTGGCTAGTCCTAAAACTAGTCTAAAACAAGTGTTTCAGGTAAAAACATCATAACTTCTTCATAATAGATACAAATTCAGTACGACCACATGTATTGGTTAGAGTACAGTCTGTATTATTCTGTGTAGAATTTTCAGATCCATACAACAAATATTCTGTGTGGGGCACACTCTACAAGTTTTCTCTCTAGAATAAGCCATAATTCAACAAGGTATGCCATTTTTGCTATAACTCCTTTTCTGAGAGGTTCCAAGTAGTGAAATATGGAGGAATTGCATAAAAGACACTGGAGAGCATTGTGTACCATTTTCATATCTTTATTCATTACATGGACATAGTTATGATGATTTCAAGTTAGGGTTGTTGACTAATCCAAGATTAGTCATGTGAGACTAAAGTAAAGTTTGATGAAAATGCTAGTCTCTTGTTGTTAAAGTTAAGGAATGTTTGCAGGTATGTGATCATATACACTGGGTCTATTACAAAGTTACAAATCAGATTTGGATGATGAAATTGCTGAGGGCTTTTTGTTGAGGTACATGTTGGGTACATGGTTGAGGCAAGTAATTGATGAGTTGGCACATACATGAGGTGTATAGTTGATGATGTTGGTACATCTTGATGAGTCATAGTTTATGTGTATTTGATGCATTATTGGTACATATTTGGTGCATGGTTGATGCACTTATTGATTGTACATGTTGAGGTACAGGTTGGTGCCTGGTTGATGCACTCGTTGATGGTACATGTTGAGGTACATATTGGTGCATGGTTGATGCACTTGTTTATGGTACATGTTGATTACAGGTTGGTTGGTTGCAGGTCATTGGTACAAGTTGTTACAGTGGTATATCTCACAGTGATAGTGTGACAATGGTTCCATCATTTTACTTCTATGTCAGGGCAGTTGGACGGGGCAAGGACAGGTGGTTGTATCCACCTTTAGATTGTAGACGGAAAACATAGGGGGTTGTAGCCTCCTTCTGTTTGTAGCTAGAGAATAGGGGAGTTGGAGTTTCCCTCAGGTTGTAGCCTAAGAAACTAGGGGGTTGGAGCTTCCTTCCAGTTGCAGTTGGAAAAAAAAGGAAGTTGGTGAATCCAATGAATGTAATTATTAAATACACATAAGAAAAAACATTAGGCGTTTTTCTCCCACTTTGGGTTTCCACGTAAAAAAAATGGTGTACTGTGTATGTGTATAATTTCTCATTTGGTCATTGTTTATTTACTTTGCAATTATTGGATGATAATTCTACATTGATATAACACTTGCATTATATGGTTAAAAATGATTAAATTTCTCTATTACTGATTCACCCCCCCTCTCAGTAATCTAACAATTGGTATCATAGTAGGTTCCTTCAGGAAACAATTTAATCACTGAAAGGAGATAATGGATTATTCTTAGAATGGAGTACCATTGTTCAATGTTCAAAATGTTTTAAAGTATGAGATGTGGAGTAGAAGTACAAAAGTATTTTTACAGACAAAAGGGTATTATATTTGTCTATCATTTGTTACATGATATGATAGTTCAAAAAGGGAAAAGACTACAACCAAGAAGTAATTGAAGAGGAATACAAAAATAGAAATGGATTTCATTTGGGAAATATTACCTAATCTGGTAAGAGAAAAGGTTGGTAAATTTTCATCAACCAAAGAACTTTGGGATAAGTTACATGACATATATTCTTCACCCATCGCAAATTCAGAAAATGCCAAAGAAGATGCAGATATAGATCAAGAAGAATTATGTTCACCATGTCAAAAAGATTCAGAATATGAAGAGTACATAATGACTAGAGGTATGCTGTTTTACTTTACTTGTGAAAAACATGGACATCTTGAAATAGAATGCCATGAAGGAAATGAGACAGAAAAACTAATTGAAAATGAAGACAATTATGAAGCAGAATCGATTAGTGCTTTAGTTGAACTAAGAGAAGAAAACAAGTCACTCAAGAAATAACTGATGAAACAAAAGGAAAGTGTTCACATTTTTGAACAATCCCAATAGTTCATCGAGAACTTAAGAAATCAACTAGAATAAGCCAAAAAGATTGAAGAAAAACTTGAATATAAAAAGCAGTATTTGGAAGCCAACATAGCAGCACATAAGGAAGAATCATAAATGAGAGAGAAGATATTGACATATCATCTTAAGGAAAGAAATAACGATCTAAACCATCTTGAGGCGGAGTTTGGTAAAAAAGATAAAGGAATCGAAGAATAAATAATCACATTAAAAATTCATCTTGAAGAAGCAAAAAGAAAAAAAGAAGTCATGAAGTCTCAGATAATGAAGAAAGAAGAAGAGGTTGAGAAGCTTGAAGAAGAATTTTTCACATTGAGAAGTAAAATTTCCAAGCTCAACATGAATGTTGAAGAGACATAAACATCCACATCAGTTATAGAGAATGAAGAGAAGCACTCTAGGTTGCTAGAAAAGAAGAATGAAGAAAATAGAAAGAGTTATGTAGATGTACTCAAAGGAAGGAATCATGGTCAACCATAATCTAAGAAAAATATTAAAGACACATCTTCAAGAAGAACATCCATGGTCAAGCCACAAAAAGCTTCAATCATGATAATGATCTGTCAAGACATAAATTCAGAAGGACTACACCACAAAGAAGATTACTCACTCCCAGGTATGCAAATTTCTGTTATGGTCATTGTTTTTATTGTACTAATTTTGGACATAATGTTGCAGATTACAGGGATTATAAAAAAATGTTCAAACAATAAATGCCTATATGGCTCCATGTAACATTGAATGTTACAAATGTTACAACTATGGACACATAGCTAGTGATCCTAGAAGCATTATCGATACTTCCATGAAAGAGAACATTGATATCGGATATAAGAAAGTATGGATAAGAAAACACGAAGAACAGGTGAACAAAGACCAGGTACTAGAGATTGCAAGATTGACAATAAAACGAGATGAAGAAAATTCTACAGAGAAAAAGAAAGATGTTAGATACAGAAAGGTTTGAAAAATAACTGAAAGAAAATAAGAACAGGTAAATAAGGAACATGTTCAATAGATTGTACTTTAAAGAAGTGTAGTGAAAGATGAACCCACATACAGAAACAAAGAAGTTAGAGCTCAGATAAATGATGAATCGACCAATGAAGATGATCATGAATACATATCAGAGCAGGAATTGTTCTGATCCATCCGGCTTAGAGACTCCTAGGTAATATGAATATTAGATAGGGGGAGTCTATGCAGTAGCTGTGACATATCAAAGAACCATCCTTCGAGTAGATTACAAATTTTGAGTAGAAAGATCCCTAGAAATCAGTTAGTTGAACTACAATCAATTGTATTAGTAAAGACTTCATGATAGTATAATGATAAATGGGTCAGCATTATAGACAGTTGTGCAGTAGAGTATTGGACAATATGGACAGAGATGGATTCGTAAGAACACTTAGCAGGTTTGGATAGATATATGATAGTGGATGAGAGCATGGATTCATAGATTGGTTCAGAGAGTGGTTCAGAGACAAAGGAACATTATCATAATGGATGACAATTACACAGGAAATGGTTCGAACAATGATAATGGATTCCAAATTGACAGATGTTTCTAGACACATGCAATGCATACAATAGTTCACATTCAAAATAGAGTAATGCTCGGAAACAACAATGAAAAAAATCCCTATAAGCTATGGAAAGGAAGACCATAAAATGTGAATCACTTCAGAGTATTTGGAAGCAAATGCTACATCAAAAGAGAAGATGGCAAAATGGGAAAGTTTGACTCTCATGTGGAAAAATGAGTACTTGTTTGTTACTCAAGTACAAGGAAAGCATACAAGTGTTACAATTTGAGGTTGAACAAAGTTATGGAAAGCATCAATGTAACAATTGATGAAACAAGTGGACGAGAATTAAAAGAATAAGAAAATGATTAAGTGGACCGGTTTTACGAAGAAGAAGCAAAAGATGAAGAAGCGTTCAAGAAAAGGAAGTGCATAGATCAACCTCTACATCAAGGTTAAGCCAAAAAATTGAAAAGGATATGCATAATGAATTTGAAATGTCAACTTAGAGAACTATCCTTCTTTCGGGATCTTCAGATACGTCAAAGCAACAGAAGAATTTTTATTTCTCAAACTAATTATATCAGAGAAATGCTAAAGAGGTTCAGAATGAAATATTGCAAACCAATTACCACTCCTATGCAAACCAGTTGCAAGTTGAGAAAATA
>ML812498.1:95292-105393 GCA_009831015.1 Picea engelmannii
TATGGAAAGGATGGGTGGTACCTCTTAAAGAGCCCCAATTCACACTAGAAGCAAATTATGTAATAGATTTAATTGGTCCTATAAATACATGCTTGGGGGATGTAAGCAAACAAGTAATTTATTAGTATTTTTTATTCTTTTCATTTTCTTTTGGAGAATCCATCTATTCTCTTAAGAGATATTTGAAAAATCATAGAAAATGGTTTACTTCTCACCTCTTGAGAACTTTGACCAACAGTTTCTTCACCATTGTTACTCCATTTTTAGGAGAGTAGGAATCTATTTTTGGGGACTCAAGATCCCTCCCAAGGAGGATGAGGGGATTCATAAATCCCCATACTCCTCCTAAATGTTACTAATTCTAAGATTGGTCCTATTGGTAGCTATTTCTTGTGTCATTTTCATGTTTCCATTTAATTTATATGCATTATTAGTTTAGTTTTATTTCCTTGTTATTTTTTTTTTCTATTTTCTCTTTGGTTGATCCACTAATCAACTAACCAACTTCTGTGTTGTCTTGCTGGCCTAACTAGATAGTTAAGTGCCTTTTTTTTCTCACCCAAGTGTTAAAACAATCATAACATTTTGGTGATCATACTGGGGACTTGGATCAAATTCCTCCCCAATTAGGCCCTTAGATATTTATTTCTCATCAATTTGTATTTGCAGGCATCAAAACCGGTCTAGACCAACCCTCAAATGAAACAATTGAGCCTCTGGTCAAGAGAACTCATTTCAATTTTTCATTCCCCCTGCTTCACTTTGTTTGTGTGGGTTCAGGAAAAATAGACGTGTAGACTGCACTATCTGTGCACTGTGTGCGACTGTCAAAACTAGAGGTCACATAGAAATCCTTTTTCTCATTGATTGTAAGGGTCTTTTGAGTTGGTTTCAACAAGTAGTCTTATGTTTATTTTTCAGCACTTTGCAAAACCATAAAATTTAGTTTTAAATTTCTTTCTTGCACTAATATATCTCCAAACATAGACATTTAAAGGGGTAGAAAGAACCATAACATATTTCTCTTTCTTTGTTTCCACATGGATGGCTTAATATATAATTTGAACTCTAGAGTTAATATTTTTCTTTTACAATCATCAACTAAATCAAAACTAGGAGGTAATTTTGATATCCTTGAGTATGTTCTTTCCCTTGCACATTTGAGTGATCAGGGGGAAACAAAAAAATGGCCTCTTAAGAAACTTCATCTCCCTTTAATCAATCAAACAATTAGGAGAGGTCAATACCTCTTAGTTTGTTTTTTGAAAAAATGAAACACAATGTTAAAAGAATTAAAGGGCCCATACATTCCCACATGCTTGCAATCTTAGGATAGTTTCAAAGTTCTTAAAGAAATAAAAAAGAACCTATGAATTTTAAAGGATTTGTAAGGACCCAATGTTCACATGCTTTTCAATATAGAAAAAGTTTCATTTTTTTAGATTAGACAACATCTTAGGGAGTTTAAAGGATCAAAAGTAAGGACCCATATGTCCACATTTGCTAGTGATCTACGACTTTTGAATTATGCAAGGATTGTCTAAACACACTTAATAAGTTAGACTAATCAAGATTTGTAAAGGACCAAGTGATGTCCACATGCTAAAATATTGCATCTAAATTATTAAAGATCATTTGACACCACCACTTTTTTCACACAAGAGCACCTCACCAAACACTTAAAATTTCTATTGAATATTTGGAATCATAGTATGCTCTTCTCTTTGCGCACACAAGCAATACTACATATATCCTTGGAAAATTTCCACACTATTTTAATCAACGAGGTTGGTTCATGACCCCAATATCGCATCCCACTTAAAATCCTAAAATAAACCATTAAGAAACTCATTTTTAACCTGCACAGGAGGAAAACAAAAGAATCTTGTAGTGTAAGTTAATGTCTCAGGGATAGGTATCCAAACAACTCCTTGTTATCATTCATAATTGAAACTTATAAGTTGTGAAGTAGAAAAATGAAATACTCTAAATCAAGCGTTCCTACACCATAAAGAAGGGGGATACATGTGAAGGGTCTAAGGCCAAGGTCTGGTTGTTCTATGTGTTCCTCTTTTAGTCACCCAACTATTGGAAAACATTCATCCTGTGACCCATTTATTTGGAAAAAAAAATTAAATGCCGCACTTGATAGAGGTATCTTAGTTGCTAAATATAGATTTTTCCACTCAGGTGGTGGTTGTGGGATGCAATGTCACCTAAATCATATTTTAAATGGTTTTTGGGAAATATCACAAGTACTTTTGAGATATGCTCCCTTCACCCCTCATAATAAATGATTGTTCATACCTTCACTAGTTCCTCTTTCTGTGGTTTCATGCCCCATTGTTGAGTGATTTTAGAAGGCTAAGTGATAATTTTTGATAGGAAGGATGCTACGTCTTTTAGGCATACACCCCCACCATAACCTTCATCATTTTATTTGCTTCATCTCATTGATTGAGGGTTTTCTAAGAGAAGTATAAGGGCATATACCCTCTTAGCCTAAAACCTAGCCTAAAGAAAATTTCCTTGGAAATTAAAAGGGCTTACACCCCCAAGGAGTTAGCTTCTCTAAGATATTTTGACTCCATTAAAATAATATTAAAAGCAATAGTCATACTCTTTTTTTCATTGGAGATACAAAATCACTGCATTGGGAAACATGATTTTCGATCATTTTTACTTCTTGCAAAGTGGATTGTTTTCCTTGTGCCTTGGGCACCTGTTGGCCCTTGACCAATTTTTCAGGAAATATTGGTCGTGTTTGACCACTTTTGGGACTTCAACAGGCTAGTCGAAGATGGAGCACCCAGGCGGAGCATAGATCGTGGGATCTCCCTCACTTTGCGGGCTTGTCGACCTAGAAAAGGGTTTTAGGGTTTATGTAACGGGTTATGGGATGTCGGCCCATGGGTAAACCCATGTCTAGAACCTTTTGTAAAAGTATATATAGGAAGGAATGTAATGTATAAAGTAGTAGTTACTAATTGGCTTAGTGTATGACTAGTTGGCTTAGTGCAAGAGGTTGTAAGTTTCTTTGTGCGAACAGACTATGGAAAGTAAGGCTCTGTGCTACTGAGGAGTTGGCTCTATGCCTTGACCTAATTTTGGGAATGAGGATCTAGTGTGTTGTGCACATATCTCCTGTCCTTCGCGAAGTTTGGCTCTCTGTCTTTGTGCACAGGAGAAAATGAATGCAAGAATATTGAAGACTAATAAAGAAGAAGAGAAGCGGTTGGTGGATGTAGCCCCACACTAGGGTGAACCACGCATATCCTGTGTCTTGCTGTGCTTTGGGTGATGTGATTTATGATTTATGTTGTTTATTTTCTTAGTTTTGTGGTTATAATGATTGCATCTAATGTTGTAGCTTAGTGATTAATGATGTTAAAGATGAATGAGTGCTAGATCTAAGTTAATGCTATGTGTTAAGTTATTTTAAGTGTTGATCTTGATTGTTATTGCATTGTTTTGTACTTAGGGTTTGATCTGCAATGTGAATGAGACTCATGAACTAATTCATATTGTTGGATAAGTGCTCTATTAAGTGTTATAATCACATAGATGTGTCCCAGCTTTGTTGTAGACACCTGAGTCCTACAACCCCCCCTGCCTCTACCTCGGGTGAGACTTCATCTGCTTCGCAGGTGTTTCCTAAAGGGCCATTAGTTAGGTTTTTTTTGGTGCTACGTTTAAGCATTGAACCTTGGGTCTTCCTGTGTGCCAACAAATCGTTCTGTTGTCGGGACTGAAACTGTGATTGTTGGGAACTGAAGAAAAGAGAAATCTCTATGCGTAGATCTATTGTTGTAGTGCGTAGTAGTCTACTTGATTTGCGAAGCTTTGTGCTAATAAAGGAACCTGATCTGAAGAAAAGAGGTAAGATCTTAAAGCTTTGTGCTCTGGTAAAGGTAAGATAAGTGAAAAAAATTTCTTTGAAAATATGAATCTAGGTGTCTTTGATATATTTTGTCCTAGTTTGAAAACTAGGGCATAGTTAGAAGAAAGATTTGATCTGAATAAATTAGATAGAAATAGAGAAAAATATGTTATTCCTATGCATAGAAAGAATTTTTGAACTAATAAGTGGATGCAGAAACCTAGAAATATTTTTTTGCAGCTTGTAGGTCCAACACTGTGATCCCAGTGTGCAGTACAGGAGAGGTTGGAGATCATTTAAAAGAAAGGGAGGATTGACACTGTGTTATAATTTCGGAAGACCAGGACATCTTGCTAAGGAATGCTCTGGTATAGGTCCTATTTGTCTTTGTTGTAAATCTATTGATCATGAGGTTGAGGATTGTCCAAGAATGATTTCTAAAGTTGAAAAGATGAACATGAGACAAGAAAACTATGAAGAATGTCAAGAAACTAAGGATCTGTTAGAGAACCATAAAGAGAAATAATCAGATAAATCTCAGGCTATGTTAATACAGTTAAAGGAAGGAATGGATGAACAAAAGGATGTCAGCGTGTCATATATCTTAAAGGAAAAACAATGCATAGTTACAAGAATAGAATACTTCGACATAGACTATGTATTGGATGAAGAAACACACGTGAATATTATGCCAGAAAGCATTTGGGGAATTTTGGGAAGGCCTTATATGGTACCTTCATTAGGAAGGATAAGCTTGTTTAAAGGAAAGATGATAAACCTATGAGGAATATTTACTAATATACCTATGATTCCTCATGGAACATCCATTGAAGAAGAGCTTGAAGTCATTAAGTGTATTGATAACAACATCCCTTTTCCACTTTTATTAGGAAAGACTTGGATTGAGAAAGATCATATCAGAAGGAAAACAGAGGAGGAAGCTACATAATAGAAAAAGCAAGAACTAAGAGACCTCATAACCAGAAAAATAGAGCGACTAATAGAAGAACAAGAGGATAAGTCAAAGAAACAGAAGGAAAGAGAATTAGTTGTTGAGGTTGAAAGAACGCAAAAAGGCTTGAAGAATCTGCCCATGCAAGAAAGAAGAGAACCTACTTCGGAGTTAATAAGAAACAAGGTATTACCTTCAAACCCTTTCAAAGAACATCGGCAGTGAGAATTTACAATGCTAAGAGAAGACAAGAATAAAAATGGAAAGAGGAACCCAGAGACTCAGATCATAGGAAACAAGGAAAGGAAGCTCAGTAAGAAGAAAGCCAAGTTAGAAAAACTACGGGAAGTTCTAGAAAAGACTTCACAGGAGGCAGATCTATAGAACTTGAACCTCGTTGGAATAACAGAACCACACAGAATGGGACTTCGCCATGGTGAATCTATATGACCGTTGGAGGCACCCCGACCATTAGAATAACGCTTTAGAATGGATACAAACACAGTTATTGAAGGAAAGACCATCGTTGGACAATTGGGACCACACCATAACGGACAGATTCACATTGATGGATGCATTCCTTCCCATTGCAGGAATCTGTTACAAGGATTTCTTATTTAACCCGTCAGGACCACTTTTTTACACCCTAGATTATCCAAGCTAACAGAGAATCCATTATATCATGCTGTGATTTCTAGAGCTCGCCATCTGTATGATTACCTCACTTGTCTGTTTTCCTACCCGATCTATTTGGTTACAAGTGTGAATGTCGGGCGAACATAGCTCATTAGAAAATTCTGTGGAGGAGATTCTCATGGAACTCATGGCTGAGAGAGTTATGTCTATAGGAATACAAGCGTCATCGATAGGGGGATTGCAAGCATCCCCTTCGACTGGACGTCATTCTAGTCGGACTGTAACTGAGAAGTGAAGAAAGCACAATGACGATCTGGCTAACACGAAGTAGATCCCGTTGGTATTTCCAGAATACATATTGCCTTTGGATGGTGCAGTTACCCGCAATAGTATCCCACACGACTTTGAGTACACGTTGATCACCGCATACATCCCAAAGGGGATACACATAGTTGGACCCTAGTTAGGACACATCCCAGCTTTGAAGAACAATGACTTTAACCTTAGAGACAAGAAGAAATATGTGATGCTCGCACCGCATAAGTACTTGATGAAGATGACTAGGAAGAAGCCGTGCATAGTCTCCCAATCATAGATTAAGGAGCTCGCACAATCCATGATCTTGAATGTAATGAAGATTCCTCACTTTGGTTGACATCAGGAGGTTAATGCTTGCGTTAAAATCCTCTTGTCGTGCTATCATGAAGGGTATCTATGGCTTGAGAGGTGCGTGACTGTGGATTTGACGTTAATCCACCTCATCACTGGACTGATCATGCAAGGACCGAACCCTCAGTAGTTATACCTAGAGAAGACTTTAGATCGCCCCCTGGCACAACACATAAAGGAGGATTATGGTGATGTAGAAAATGGAAAGCGAGTTTACAAGTTAGCCTCCATCCATGATGGCAAGTGTGCCTAGATTTTCAGCTTATAGCTAGCAATATCATCAGAAAGAACCGTCTGACACAGGTCACTGTATTCGTAGTAGACCTCGTAGGGAAGTGTGTATAAGGAATGAAAATGAACTGAGTGAGTTACCTCATCAACGAGCTAGAGAAGGACTTCTGCGAAGCACAAGATCAGGGATATGAGTTTCATTTTAGTTGGTTACTGGTATTGATCTCATTTGTCGCTTGGCATATGCCGGAAGGAGTGACATTTCCAGAAGTTGAGCCATCGGAGCCATTGGTCGCGAGGTTCTCTACCTTGTGGTATACAACCGACATGTCGAAGCAGTGGCAGTCGAACGATGTCTTCCATGCCTACTACCAACAACTGAAGCATGCTATTAAGGCATTCCCATGAATGAAACCAAACACATTGCACTATTACAGATCGTTGGCGAAGTTCTGCCCAAATTGACACTTTATCTACATCACTGCGCATAGGGATGAAAGCAAGGAGGAGTTAAAGTCCTATTTTAAGCTGACCAACGAAGACATGGAGGAGATCGCCAAAGAATGGCCAACAGAGTTCCTTGTACCGGTGGAATATGCAGAACTCTCTGACCCCAACATCATCGAAAGTCCCTTGGTCACCCAGGTTGAACATCATGGATAGACTAGTGTGAAGAAAAAGAAGAAAAAGGAGGAAGTGAAGAACATAGAAACATATGAGGAGGATAGTGCCTCGGAGGAAAGTAGTCCTGACTCACCTATAGTAGGAGTAGGAGACGAAGTGAAACAAGAAGAAGGAGGAGAAGAAGGAGAAAAGAAATACAAAGGCGAAGCTACACCACTGAAGGATCCCCCTACCGAGGCCGAAACATCAAAGAAGAGGAAGGTTTCTCCATATAAAACCTCATCAAGAAAGAATACCCGCACCAATAAACCTCAGTCAAAGAATGTGCTCACAGTGGACGATGTAGATACTATCATCGTAGTTGTGGAAAATGCTTCATAGGATATCTTGTAGAAACATGGAGCAAAGTAGGAGAAGTTTTATGAAAGAATATAAAAGGAGCTGAAAGACATACATAAATCCATCCATTTGAGCCACCCAGTACCTACTGCGCCTTCATCATCCAAAATTACAGAATTGGGGGAAGAGCCCACCCAGTTATGAATATTAGCAGATGTAACAGAGGCTTGACTTCAGCGAGTCCAAGAAGAAAAGGAGCAGGATACAGAAGCCTTGAAGAAAGAAAAGGAGGAGGCCTTAGAGAAAATTTGAGTTGCACAGAAGGAGAAAGATGAAATTAGGGCGATGTTCGAGGAAGACAAAGAGAAGATCCAGAAAGAAAAAGACCAGCTGCTCATAGGGAAGACTGTGGTTAAAAAGGCAATGACTAAATCACTTCGCTCTGTGTCGGGCTTGGCACAGGAGGAACCAGACTCAACCGAGATGCAAGTGGGGAAGCTTGTCGAATCTATTCAGCAGCTTCAAGAAAGGATAACAGAATTACAACTCCAAGCAGTGCCGAGCACTCTGCAAGAAGTGTGTGATCAGAGAGAAGAAGCTGCCATGAACATAGTAGAAAGAATCTGGGCACTTGCCTCGGAGTGTAATAAATTGAGCGATCGAAGTACGCAAACCTATGGGCTCCTTGCAGAAGATCCAGAGCTGAGGAAACTGGAATCATAACTACAGGAGGCAAAGTAGCAGACCCTGACAGTTCAAGCACAGATGAGGCTACTTACTGCAGTAGAGAGGATGAAAAGATCATAGGAACAACGCGCAGTCCAACAGTAGATTACTACCATATAGGATAGAGTCATGGAAGTTACACAGAGGCTACAACCGGTGCAGGACGAAGCCTGCGTGATTTTTGAAGAGATTGAAGAACAAGGTTTGCAGCTAGATCAAGTGGTTGCGACAATGGAACAACGCCTGGAAGGGTCTGTTACAGAACAAGTAATTCAGGAGTTCACCGAGTAGGAGGCTCTGGCGAAGAAGAAAGTCGAGGTGGCTTGAGCTAAGCTCAAGGCCTTTGAATCAGTGTTTCTTAGATCTTAGTGACTCGGGATGAGTCACAGGTGAGTTTTCGGGGCCTGTTGGCCCTTGACCAAGTTTTGAGGAAATATTGGTCGTGCTTGACTAGTTTTGGGACTTCAACAGGCTGGTTGAAGATGAAGCGCCCAGTCGAAGCAGAGATCACGGGATATCGCACACTTTACGGTCTTATGGACACAACAAATGGTTTTAGGTTTTATGTAACGGTTTATGAGATGTCAGCCCATGGGTTTACCCATATCTAGGTCATTTTGTAAATGTATATATAGGAAGGAATGTACTGTAGAAAGTATTAGTTATTGATTGGCTTAGTGCATGACTAGTTGGCTTAGTGCAAGAGGTTGGAAGTTTCTTTGTGCGGACAGACTGTGTAAAGTAAGGCTTTGTTCTACTGCAGAGTTGGCTATCTTCCTTGACCTAATTTTTGGAAGGAGGATCTGGCACAGTGTGCATAGATCTCCCGTCCTCTGCGAAGTTTGGCTCTGTGGATTTGAGCGCAGGAGAATATGGATGTAAGAATATTGAAGACTAATAAAGAAGAAGATAAGTGGTTGGTGGACGTAGCCCCACACTGGGGTGAACCACATATATCTTGTGTCTTGATGTGCTTTGGGCGATGTGATTTATGATTTATGTTGTTTATTTTCTTAGTGTTGTGGTTATAATGAATGCATCTAATGTTGTAGCTTAGTGCTTAATGATGTTAAATATGAATGAATTCTAGATCTGAGTTAATGTTATGTGTTAAGTGATTTTAAGTGATGATCTTGATTTTTAATGCAATGTTTTTTACTTAGGGTTTGATCTACGATGTGAATGAGACTCATGAACTAATGCATATATTTGGCTAAGTGCTCTATTAAGTGTTATAATCACAGAGTTGTGTCCCAACTTGGTTGTAGACACCTGAGTCCTACAACCCCCCCCCCCACCTCTACCTCAGGTGAGACTTCATCTACTTCGTGGGTGTTGCCGAAAGGGCCGATAGTTAGAGTTTTGTTGGTGCGATGTTGAAGCATTGAACCCTGGGTCTGCCCCTGTGCCAACTCTTAGCGATCAAATAATTCATTCTGAAATTTGTTTGAAAAATGATGCCTAATCTTGTGGGGAACTTTTGACTGCCTTCCTGAGCTCCAAATGTAGATTTGAAAGTACCATTGGAAATCTTAGGATTTCTAGATGTCAATCGACTATTCAAGCATGTAAAACAGACTCTCCACGACTTAGAAATTCGATTTTTCCCAAGGCCGTTTTTATTTAAAAAATCTGCGCTTTCACCAGCTATTCCGCCTTGAACCTTCCTAGTTAGCTGGTGAAAGCTCTACTTTTCACCAGCTAAAGGGTCGTATTTAGGGAAAATTAGCTGGTGAAACCTGTTACATGGCAACAAGGTCGTATTTTTCCCTAGATTTGGCTTTTTCTCAATCAAATCTTTGGAGGTTGGTTTCTAAAGATGCATAATAATTAAATACATCAGATTTAGGGTTTTATCTTGATGTATTTAATGTTTAAGAAGGTGGAAAAGTGAAGATGGTGACCTAGTTCATGAGCAAAAAATTGTCTTTTTTGCCAAAGGTGGGAAATTCGAATTTCTTATGAAGATTCATTAGCCTTGGAAGGTCTTCTACATCTGTCAAAGAGTTTAGAGGATATGAAGGCTATTAAGATAGAGTTTGAC
>ML812498.1:172563-190001 GCA_009831015.1 Picea engelmannii
GATTGATAACTAAAATGATTAACAACTACCCAAGCATGAACCACATGAAAACAATGTAACGTTCAGTAAAGCAGAGTTCAATAAAGTAGTGTTTAGGAAAACAGAATTCAATAAAGTAGTGTTTCAGCAAAACAAAATTTAATCAAGGCATAAACAGATCACACTAACACACTACAAAATTAACGGGTGAATCTTGTGAAGAAGGTGGGACCTCCCTTCTCACAAGATTCCCCTGAAACAAAAAGGCTAGAGAGAAATGCTCAGAACAATATTTTATTCATCTATCAATGTATCATATTACAATCTGAAATGAAGTACGTCCTTCTCTATAAACCCTTCTTAGTACAAAACCTGAAGATGGTCCTCGAATGATGTTTTCCTCTTATTTAAATAGGAGAATCCCTTCGATACAATTGATCAACAAATTACAGGTGTATATCTGAGTCCTATTCTTAGTCAAATTGACTTTCTAAACTGGAATAGGGTATCCTAGTCTCCCGCAACAGAATGCTATTACAAGTGCTGAGTGAGGTGTTTGCTGTTGTATCTAGAGTAACAACTTCTTTATTTGTTTCTTGTTATTGCTATTGTATGTTGTTTCGGCATCACAAATCGCAGACTGTTTCAGCCACGGGATTTGCATTCTGATTGTTTCAACACTTCTCAGGAAGCGCGATGGTTGATGCTTGGCTCACGGTGCAGCTGTTGTAGTCAATATGTGTGAGTTGTTGTTCAGCATCGTTGACCACAGATTGTGTAACAGCTTCCTCTGTGTTTCAACATCGTTGACCATGGACTGTGTAACAACTTCTTCTATGTTTCAACATCGTCGACCACAGACTGTGTAACAACTTCTTTTGTGTTTCAACATCGTCGACCACGGACTGTGTAATAGCTTCTTTTGTGTTTTATCATTGTCGACCACGGACTGTGTAACAACTTTTGTGAGTTGTTGTTTCAGCATCGTAGTCCACAGACTGTGTAACATCTTCTTTCTATTTCAGCAACAGGCCTCAATGCTAATCTGCAGTTCGAACTGTTTCAGCACTTATACATTTCTAATCAATGGTTAAGTACGAGAGTGATGTAAAATTATATGAAAAACAGATTAATCATATAGTAAAGAGAAGAGACGTTGTATACCTTTGGAAAGATAGGGTAAAGTGATAATATGATTTTAAATGTGAGTGAAACAAGAGTGTAATGATGGCAAAAATTATGGGCAAAAAGGTACATTGTGTGGTCCTAACAAATATCATGGATGATTCCATCCTCTTGAGTTTATCTCAAATAAATCTCACTGGTTCATCAACTAAATGGTATGTGGATGAACATTCAGGGTCCCATGTGACCTTTGAATCATTGGCCAAAGACTTTTCACCCTTTTTCCAATTACCAGTTCGTCATGACACTGGTTTAGAGCTTCTCTCTGAGTTCAAACAAACCACTACTATCCATATCGCCGACCACATCCATGAATGGAGTCAACGATGTAGTTTATGTAAAGCACAAACCACCATAGAACAATTCCTCAATTGGTTTCTTAGATCACTCATCCCTGTGATTTCCAAGGATGTAGCATCCACTTTCCCTCAATCAGAAGAAGAATCCATAAGCAAGGCCCAAAAAATTGATCTCATATATGCTCAATCAGGTTACTTGTACACAATATTGCATGATGCACCCAGACCCATACCATTTGGCCAGGACAAACCTAGGATGTCCCACGCTGCAGATGGGTTGATTAGTTCTATGACACATCTCAATCCTTAGGGTCACCTGTCACCTACTTATGGTGCAAATCAATATCCTCAACCATATGGAGGGACATATTATTACCCTCCTCCCAATAACCAACATACATATTTTGTTGTTCCCACTCAGTCATTGGGGGGGGCCCACCGATACCCCATATGAATCTGATATCTCAATCTAGTACAAGTCCACCCCCAACCCCCACATACAACCCCAACAGTAGTGGAAGTACTTCAACTTCCTATAAACCATATGGATCGTCTCCCCACAATGATCCATATTTCCCATTTCCTGGTCCTCCCCAACAGGTTTCTCCTCCACCAAGACAACTACATGCCGGTGTTAATTTCATTCATCCCTCTCTTGTCCAACAGGTTCATGCTTTTGAAAAGTTGAATACGAAGAATCTGGCCCATCAATCAAATAATTCCAAGAATAAAGTAAAAAATTGAAACAATAACAACCCGAGGCCAAGAAGAAATAACCCCCAAGAAAACTATCCCACTGGGGGAAACCAAAATCAAGGCAACCAAAACCCCCAAGGGGGAAATAATAATAATTAACCATGACAAGGGAAGAAAAATAACCTCATAACTAACTTCCCTTGCACTCTATGTGGTGAGTATGGACATTATACTCACCATTTCCCCCAAATTTCCCATTAAAAATGGATGAAGGAATCCATGAACACACAATTCCCTCTAGCACCCCCTGCCCCTCAACAGTCCCCACAACATTATTTGAAACCACCTCCAACCATTTTTAAAAACCCTATTCCACACCAAGGTGTGATGAATACCCAACAATATATAATCTTGGCTCCACCACAAATGGGGCAATATAAAAAACTAGGTCCCAATCAACCTGGAAATCTTCCTGATCACAATATCCTCCATACGAATGAGGAAGCGATTCCTCTGCAACCACACATCCATCCATACAACTTGCCTCATGACTCTACACTAACCACCTCAGAAGAAGCTCCCACTATAGCTGGACAACCATTGGTGATTCCTCTCCCTAACACTGAACCAAACCCACGTATACCCCGTATACCTTTACAATGAAATGTACATAACCCTCATGCTAGGGAATCCCATAAATACATTGTGGTCGATGACTTAGCATAGTCTTGTGCAGCCTTGTTTGTGCTGGAGGTCCTCCAAAAATTTCCATCACAACGCAAATCCTTTCTTTCTACCGTAGGGGACGTTGACCTAGATGATCTAGACAACGACGAACCATGTCTCCCGACTCTAGTATCCTTCCAGATACCAGTTAAGATCCATAACATCACATTTCATTGGTGCATCATCGATGAAGGTGCATTCACGTGCATCATGTCCAAATTAGTATGGCAAAAACTCAACTCACCTGATCTAGTACCATCTACCATCACTCTAAGAGCTTATGACGGTCGACCATCATCCCCTGAAGGGCTCTTCCAAAATGTCCCCATAGAACTTGGGGGAAAAACCATCCTCATCGACATTGAAGTTATTGATGCCCCACTTGATTACAATATCTTGTTTGGACATAGCTACATGTATGCTATGAAGGCGATATCCTGTTCTGTGTTTTGTATGATGAGGTTTCCCCATAACGAGAAAATCGTCACCATCAACCAACTTACATATTATGAACCTAATCATTCCTCCAACATTGATAACATCCTCCCCCTTGTCCACACTAGCTCAGATTCTTTTTCAGTCATTGAAATTGGTCCTGGAATATTCAAGGACCCATCCTTGTTAGGGACTTATCATGGAGCACCACCTCTCCTAAACCCTTCTATTTCAGCACAAGTGTGTGTAGTTTCCTCTAAGGAAACAGATATTGGAGACAATTCTCCACACACTGAGCCCCCTCCCCATATCGAGGTTCTACCATTTGGTGAACTACTACCTCAAGAATTCCCTGAAAACACCATCGAACCACTTTTCCTAGATCCCCCCCCGAGGTAAAATACTAGTTGGGATACATTCCTCCAAGCCATTACCCAAATCCCCTTTTTCTACCCCCCACCTGGAATCCAAGCATTCCACGTAGTTTCTACCCTCACCATTCCTAACATGGTTCTTTCTATCCCTGTATGGTATCTCCATCCACCCTCCATGGTTCCTACACCA
The DNA here is from genome assembly GCA_009831015.1 of Picea engelmannii. Classification (NCBI taxonomy): domain Eukaryota; kingdom Viridiplantae; phylum Streptophyta; class Pinopsida; order Pinales; family Pinaceae; genus Picea; species Picea engelmannii. The sequence continues at coordinate 176,448 of ML812498.1, forward strand.
TCTCTCCCTCCTCAAACAGAGGGATTACCAATGCAGATCCCAATACCGACTCCTACCACACCACCCCCACCCAAAAATGGTGGAAACATCACCACTACCAGGGGTATATGAAGGAAGAACGATCACATAGCTCCACTCCCTCCCCAAGCTCAACCTCCTTGCACACTATGCAAAAGAGAAGGACACCCCACTATTATATGTCTTATTCTTCCCGAGTTACAAAATCTTATCCAGATCCCTAAATAAACCCCATCTCTTTCCACTCCATCAAGTAGATCCACTGCTACTATGGATTCCTAAAACACACATAAGAAAGGGTTACGAACCAATTTTGTGTGTCCCATATGCTTAGAATATGGCCATTACACTCATCATTTTCCAACTCTACCTCAATTTCACCAAACATTAGTCGTGGTATGCCACACATCTCAGCTTGAGCCTTCTCAGGTGCTTCCTACTGATGCTCACATTACTAACATTCATTATATTTTGTCGTCAGTCCCCAAGCGACTGAGATTTCATCCACAGTGTCTTGAAATTTGGTTTATGTCCAACGTGCCATCACACCTCGCACATGATATACCTTCTACATCCTCACCCTTTGAGGACAATAACACTTCTACATTGCCAGTTCTTCCTACCTTCTCCCAGGATCCTCTGCATTCTCATATTTTTCACTATGATGAAGATATCTTAGAGGAACTGACTACCCCTAATTTCCCTTGGAATGTGCTCCATCATCGAGCACTTTTTCTCTCACAAGTGGTATTTCACCCTCCTGATCAAGCCTCCCTGTGCACAATCGAAACCAAAAATTTCATTCCTCTGGGGCATATTGACTGGTTCAAAAAACCTATCCTTTCCCCCGATGCTTTTGAAGAAGGAAACATGTCCAAAATCTCCCCCACAGTCAAAATTGACATTTCTATTAAACCAAGAATTGTAGAAGAGATCAACCATTGGCACCGCATGGTCCCCTAAAGAAATCATTGCTTACAAAGATCTCTTTCAGGAATACCAGGATATTTTTTCCTGGTCATATACGGATATTCCTGGCCTTGATCCTTCTATATTCGAATATCGAATCGACACATGGCCATATATCTCCCCTGCTCGTCAAAAGAAACACCCCTTACACTCATCCAAAGCTACAACTATCAAAGCCTAAAATGACAAGTTACATGCTGTCAGGTTCCTTTACCCCATTGCGTACACTTCTTGGGTCTCCAAACCCATACTCGCTAACAAAAAAAAAGGAACTATTCGCGTCTACACTGACTTTCATGACCTCAAACACAATTTTCCCAAAGAAAAATTCACAACCCCTTTCATCAACCAAATCATCGATGATTGTGAAGGCCATGAGGCACTGTCCTTTATGGATGGATTCTCCGAGTACAATCAAAATCAAATCCACCCAACAAATCAATACAAAACCACTTTTACATCCCCTTGGGGTAGCTTTTCTTATGGCTTCATGCCCTTTGGGCTCAAAAATGTCGGTGCTACATTCCAACGGGCCATGACTTACATTTTTCATGATCTTTATCGCATCATCCTTTCTTATTTGGATGACCTCACTGCTTGATCCAAAATCGAACCCAACATTTAGACGACTTATGCATCATTTTCTAACGATGTCGCCAATATAATATCCACTTGAAACCCCTCAAGTGTGTCTTTTGCGTTACTGTCAGGCACCTCCTTGGGTTCATTCTCTCCCAGCACAACATTACTGTGGACCCCCTCAAATTCCAATCTATCACAAAAATTCCACCACCTAAGGCTTTACACCAACTACACAACCTACAGGTCAAAGCCAACTTTTTACGTCACTTTGTCCCATATTACGCCACTCGTGCACATGGTTTTCTCCGCTTACTGCACCATGATATCCAATTTTGATGGGACAGACATTGTTGTGCTACTTATATGTTTAGTATAATGCACTCATTAATTATCAATCAAGAATTCCTAATCAACAGAGTTACAAGACACCGGTAAGAAAGGTAATTCTAATGTCACGAGTATAGAACTATTCTAGATTAAGCATGCTGGAAACAATGTAAACTAGCAAATGAAAGAACACTTTGGTTGTCTTTCACAGAGAGGTTATATACTCCATTAAGGCACATGCAAGTATGAGATGGAGTTCTTTTGACAGATCAACTCTGCTATCTGACCCAGGAAGCTAATCATGCAATCACACTCTGAAAAGGGAATCATACATCAATCATCAAGACATATCATGGGTAGTTCAATAATCAATATACTAGGTATGTTGTGATTCACAATATTATATTGTGAACTTCACTAGTTCTTTTCCAAATACATTTGACTACTGCTGTCAACATACATGTCCATTAGGAAAAATCAAATTCATGCAAAAAAAAGTAAAATAAATATCTCTAAGCAATCATATAATCAAAATCCTAGACTAAACTATACTACTATCATTTGAAAGAATCAAGATTCAACTAATCTCATAATTATGCTACTGAAATAAAATGCTAACACTAATCTACAAAGATGCTGACCTTTGTTGGGCGATGGGCCCTTGCCACTTCAACAAGTCAGCGACTAGAGTCTACAATAATCTTTCTTTCAATCCACACATTACTCTTACTCAAACTTCAGAACATAGAATTAAACTATGCTAACAACTCAACTCACATTCATTCATAAACGATAGAGACATGGAGATAAATGAAATCCTTCTATTAAAATTCAACTCAGAATATGTTCTACAATATGTAATGCTGCTTCACATGTTGTGTTATGCTATCTCTCTACTACCTCCACCATCCTTGTCATGGCTATTTAAACAGTCTTAGTCGTGAAACACAAGGAGGTGAAATTTTTAGCAGATCAGTCAATTGTCAAATTTATATATTCGGTTACATATTTTAAGATTCATCCTCATGACACGAAGTGTATGAGGATGAAGTAATAAACAAACTAGCTTAACATAGCCTTGCTAGAGCTTTGATGATTCAACAAACATCCAACAATTATCTTCGGCACAATCTGGAGCTAAACTTGGTATATTCTTCTTCCGGTATTGGTACCGGATCGTGACAGGTGAGATTCGGTAAATGGTACCAGATCCAAACAACACACAAGTGGTTGGTACCGGACTAGAATAGTTTGCGGCCATTGGTACTGGATCGCGACAGTGAATGGTTCAGTATCAGATCTAAATGGAAGTTGCACTTGGTACCAGATTCAGACAGTGGAAATATGGCGCATAAGTACCGGATGGTTGAGATGATACAGAAATGATGGACTCATCTAGAGGTCAAAGGTTACACGTGTCAATTTAAAACATTAGTACATGAAACATTTATCCTCCTAGCTCAATAAACCACAAAATTCATGAATTCAATTATACTTTACCTTATGACCTCATCAATGGCTAATGGTAGTGTTCTTTGTCATTTATCCAAGCTTAGGTAGGCCAAAAAGGTATAAATGAGGAGAATAAAAGGGTAGTGGGGATGCCAATTTAGAGGCTCAACATTCCCCCATGCAAAAATCATTGCATGTCCTCATGCAACTGAAACAAACTCAAAATTTTTCAAAATTTGAGACTCCATTCTTTACTTTTATGGATCAATGATGTTGATGGCTGAGGCTTCTACTTTCAACTCCCTTTTTATGACCCTAATGTATTGTAAGAGTCTTAGTACCTTCTTGAGATTATTATAAGTCTCTTCATGGTCATCTTGAAGTTGTTGGTTGGTTGCCTTCAGTTGCTCATTTTCCTTTTTGATATACCTGTCCAGTAGTTGGTATTCCTTCACTTCTTGTTTGAGTTCCTAGTTTTTCTTTTGCAGCTCCCCAATATTTTTCTTCATTTGTTCTTTTGTTAAGGTCCTTGTTGACCCCATTGTTTATGGATGGATATATTCTCTTTCCTCCACTTCCTCCCTCATCCCACATAAAGTAATAGTAATTTGTTCCTCAGTCAAGCTAGGGATGTCATCCTGGATTGATAGGTCTTCAGAAGGGGAGGTAAGATCTATTGGATCCTCATGTGTATGAGGACCGAAAACTACTTTTCCTTTCTTTTCCATGCTCCTTGTCGTTCTTTTACAAGGGGGTAATGGATAAGAGGTGCTCACAATCTTCCTTTTCTTTTTTTCTATTTGTGGCATGGTTACAGGGGATTGTTCTATAGACTGTTCATCTTTATTTTCTGAGCTATTCTTCTCTTTCCTCATAGTTTTTGTCTTATGACCCTTCTCCTCAAGTGCTACTGTTGAGGTCTCCTCCACTAATTTGGATTTACCTTTTGATTCTTGACCTTTAAAAATCTTATCGAATGTGGAAGAGGGCCCTGCTTATTTACTAGCTTTATCTTTTTGGCTCACTGTTCTGGAGGATGATGGAGTTACCTTATCTTTCTTGCCCTTTTTCTCTTGAGGTTACTTATATTTATATGGAATAGGCTGGGCTCCCTCTACAGGTTTGTTTTCTGTGGGAAGGTGTTGAGTGATGAGGATTTTCCAGCTAATCCCTTGCTTCGTAATTTCATGTATAACTAACATCTTAATAAGACCTTGATGATAAATGTTAGTCTTCTCAGTTTTGGATAGGGATTTGACACCTCTTACCATCTTGTTCAGACTCATCCATAAAAAATATGGGAAATCAATTTTAGGACCTCCTTCAAAGTGTAACATAAGCCTAAGATGATATAGGAAGGTTACATCATACCTTCCCTCACAAGTGAGGAATCGTTGAAGACTAACAAGCATTGGATGATACTGCTCCTTGATATAGTTCCTAGAAATCCCCTTTTTCCAATCAGGGTGTTGATGTTCTTCCTTCAAAAATCGTTGGCACATTTCCTTGTTGATTCCTACTCCTTTGAAATAATTGGCTCCTTTGCTAGGTAATCCCATGGATCCCCTTAAGGTTGCTTCATTGATTGTTAGTTGCAGATTGTCTATGTGCACAATCTCTCAATCATAACCCTGAATAAATGTGTGATATACCTTCTCATGACAACCTGTGAATTTCTCCAAAAATGACATCCATATCGCTCTAGCATACTTCTCTCTACACAACTGGAAATCCTTGGTCTCCCTATAAATTTGGAAGACCGGTTCATGTCTACTTAAAACCATCTTTATAAACTGTGAGAAAAAAAATTGGGTTGTAGCGCAAGGATTTAGTCAGCTTCTGAGGGTAAGGGTTTGGTACCGAAGATCGTAGAGAGGAGTAAGCTCAGAACTGGAGAAAGGTTGGTAATGGAAAAAAAATATGGTGATGGCATCGATAATTCGAATGGTGAGTTTAAGTAAGATGTCGCAGAGGAAAATTAAGACAAGATGAGGCTCATCTGGATGGCTTCGCCACCCAGATAAGCCATTTCATTTCTACCCGTTAGTGAGATGATGGGGACGGAACGTTGGGTGTCGAAGAATCATTGTTGTTTGGGATAGGTGATTGGACTTTTGAGCGGTGAATTTGATGTTGAATTGTGGCTCATGACACAAGATACGTTCATGATTTCTTAAGGATGAAGCACGTTCGTGGCTCATCATTACTAGACATGCTCCATATTCACACTTTTGATATGATTTTTCCTTCAATCATTTTCAAGCGCTTATGTGATGAGAGGATTGATTAAGGTTAAGCATATGGGTATGAGGGAAGTGAAAGTTAGGTGCATGGTTTTAACACTAAGGTCATAAGATCTAGTATACATTCTCATACCTATTGTAGTTTTATAAGGAAAGGAAAATAAATATTACCATGTTACCTTTGCTTTTACCATTGTATAATCAATGCCCATAGCATATGCGATTGCCTTTGTATTTGAAGCTTGTAGATTGTCAGATTTCATCTTTTTAGGCTGGAGTTTCTTGGAAGCTTGGTAATGGAATTTCCTGTACTTCATGAAACTTCTTTATTCTGTTCTTGTATTCTTTTGTGTCTGGTTCTGCAGGGTTGTAAGGTGAACATGCTAGTTTCTGAAAGTGAGATGTGAGTCTCAAAAAGAGTCCCGAAAGAGCTCTTTGACCCTCCCCCATGCCAAGGATGTTGCATATCCTTATGCGAGAAGTTTCAACACCTTGTATCACAATGGAAGAAAATTGATAAGAGAAAAGAAACCAAATCAAATTCCAAAAGTACATTTATCACCTAGCATATGATCACATGCCTAAAAAAATTGAAATAGCCTTTCTTTTGATGACTTATTGACAAGGGTAGCATTCAACAATGAAAATAGGGAGGTTTATATATATATATATATATATATATATATATATATATATATATATAGAGAGAGAGAGAGAGAGAGAGAGAGAGAGAGAGAGAGAGAGAGAGAGAGATATTCCAGAAGAACAGATCCAACCTAACTTGCTTCAGAGATTTACTATCATTAGATGTTATGGATAAATTTCATAGTATAAGTAGAATAGACTCCCTAGTTAGGGATCCACTCTTAAGAAGTTTCCTTCTTAGGTAATGTAGGATTTAGATATTAGACTGGTAAATTTGACTTTAGGGTAATTCTCAAATGGACATTTTGCTTGTAGTAATTATCTTGTTTGTTAATATGGAGTTTTTATCTTATAAGTGTCACAGTGACCTTTGCTTGTAGTATTCATTTTTTAGATGACAGAAGTGAATTTTTCAATTAGACAAGTATAGATGAGACATTTTTCAACTAGAACCCATTGCCAGCAAGCCTGTTCAGTACTCCGGTGGGGTAGTTGTGATAATTAGTGAGAAACATCCCTTCCCCAGGCATAATGCCCCATTGCCAATAGGCCTGTTCAGTACCCTGATGAGTTTGCCTAGTCATCCCACAGACCAGTACCCACTGCCAGTAGACCTGTTCAGTATCCCAGCTGGTTAGTCTCTTAAACCCTTTTTCCATCAGAGGCTTCTTGTCCATAGTCACCTATTTCGGTTTTTATTAAAGAGTGTTTTTGCATGGTGACAGAGGAGGCTCGTCTGAAAACCTTTTTACAGGCTGGAATGGTATTGGGTTGGAAGGTATATTCTCTTATTTCAATGTCTATAAAGATTTGTCTGAAGGAAAAATAAACTTATGTATGCACATTATTTCTTTAGAACGATCCAGATGTATAATTCTATCTGAGTTTGTCCATAAGAGAATGACCTAAAGTTACCTTAGGGTACTAATACATCCTCTTCCATAAAAAATTTCCTAGTGTGCCCATGACAGAAAGTGTTCATATACTCATATGTTACTCTTTAGTAAGGATAATCCAATGAATACTATTGAAGTCAAGTTAGGGTGAGATAGTTACTTGTAGGCTAATATATTTTTATCCCTTTAATCATGCTGAAATACTGGATAAAGGCAACCTCTAGAATTTGAAGAAGATTAAGCATGGTTCTTTTAACAATCATAGGTAAATATTATGTCTTCTTTGTCAAGCAAAATAACCAAAAGAAATTAAAAATTCTTCCTTTTAGCTAACAACAGAACCAAAAGAAATTAAAATACTTCCTTCTAGCTAGCAACAAAACCAAAAGAAATTAAAGATACTTCCCTTTAGTCAGCAACATAACCAAAATAAATTATTACTTCATAAGGGCTGCCATTTGATGCTGCATTCGGCTTCTTGGTTCCAGTTGAGTGGTTACTGCATGGCTTCATACTTCATAATATTTTGAAATAGGCGTAGAAATCCTTGTCAATTAGGTGATGTGTCCCGATAGTACCGTATAAGGACAGACTTTTGGTACCGGACCAACACAGGACTGCTGGTATCGGACTAGAACAGGATTTCTGGTACCAGATCAGCACAATTGGTACCGGACCAGAACAGAGTATTGTTGATTCCTACTGACTAATGTTTAGCAAGTTCGTGAAGGATCAAATAAATTATAGAAATCTACTTACAAAGATAAAATGCAAAAGTAAAAAAAAAGGAGGTAAGTTACCTTCATCTTATTAACAAAACACAATCCACACCTATGTACAAATGTTTTTAAAAGTAAATCAATCAATCAATGTGGATCAGTAGGAAGTTTTCCTTCCTTACTGATCACTTGCATATCTGAATTCTGTAGTACATGTGTCAAAAATTCCTCTTTTGACCAGGGTTTGCTATAAATTCTCAACCGGTGACCATTCACAAGTAGTGGTGTCTGATGTTCGTCGATTTTCTTTATCCTGATTGAACCATTATCATAGACAGTGTCAATTTCATAAGGACCCATCCAATGAGTAGTTAACTTACCTTTGAAATTCTTGAATTTGTTGTCATACAACAGGGCCCAATCTCCTAATTGAAATTTTTTGTTTTTGATATACTTGTCATGCCATTTTGTTCTATGCTCTTGAATGAGGGTGGTTCTTTGAAGTGCTTCCTGCCTAATTTCATCCAGCTAATTAAGCTACAAGAGTCTTTGTTGTTAGGCTTAATCTAAGTTCATGCCAACTTGTACTGCAGTCCTGAAGGTTTTGATCTGGAATTCTATAGGGAGAAGCACCTGCTTCTCGTACACCAACGCGTAAGGTGTATGTCCTATTGTATTCCTCCAGGTGATCCTATAAGCCCATAAGTATTCTAGTAATATGTCAGCCCAATCCTTGTGGTGTATCTGTACTGTTTTAGTAAGAATGGACTCAATGACTTTGTTGGTAGACTCTACTTGTCCATTTTCCTCTTAATGATAGGGTGTAGATTTCCTATGCTTGATTTGGTACTATTCTGTAACCGTTTTGACTAGATTAGAGGTAAATTGAGTTCCCTGATCAGTCATAATTTCCCGAGGTACCCCAAATCTTGTAAAAATGTCATTGAAAAGGAAATCCACCACTGAATGTTCACTTGCAGCTGGTAAATCTTTTGCTTCAACCCACTTAGTCACATAGTCAGTACATACAAGTATATACTTTTTCTTTTTAGATGCAGGGTTAATGGGCCCTACAAAATCTAATGCCCATTTCTCTAAAGTCTCAATGACTACTTGGGCTTGAAGTGGAATTTGGTATTGTGTATTAGGCTTACCCATTCGTTTTCATTCATCGCAATTGGATACATAAGTTCTAGCATCTTTGAAAATATTAGGCCAATAATAACTAGATTGCAGAACTTTATAAGCAGTCCTTTTGTCAGCAAAGTGTCCTCCACTTGGACCATCATGGCAGGCTTGCAAAATATTATGGATCTCATCTTCCCTTACACATCTTCTAATTACCAAATCTGGTCCTGTTTTGTAGAGATAATCATCGTTCCACATGTAGTTTGCACTTAGCTGAATTACTTTCTACTTTTCTCTAGGAGATGATTTCTAAGGCATCTTCCATGTCACCAGATAGTTAGCTACATCTGTATACCAAGGAGTAAATGTAGAAATAGAAAACAAATCGTCATCAGGAAAGTTATCATCTACTGGTGCGTTATCTCCCAGATGAATCATTCTAGATAAGAAATCAGCCACAAGATTATCCTTTCCAGGTCTATCAATAATATTGATATTAAACTCTTGTAATAATAACAACCATATTGTAACTCTAGGGTTTGTTATAGGTTTTTTCATTAAGAATTTGATGGTTGAATGATCAGTGTGTACAAAAGATTGATATCCTGTGATATAGTGTCCAAATTTATTGATAGCATGGACCACAACTAGCAATTATTTTTCTGTGACCGTATAATTAACTTTTGCTGGAGAGAGATTTTTACTGAAAAAGTAAATTGCATAAGGCATTTGATTTTCCCTTTGTCCAAGAAATTCCCCAAGGGATGTGTCTGAGGCATTGATATAGATATGAAAAGGAAGGGACCAATTTGGTCCTCTTAATACAGGGGTATCTGACAATTTTTGTTTTAGAATCTCAAAAGATACTTGGCATTCATCGTCCCAATTAAATTCAGATTCTTTAGATAATAACTTGAATAAAGGGGTAGCTAGGATTGTAAAATTTGGAATGAATCTTCTATAGTAGCTAGCATGCCCTAAAAAGTTGCAAACTTCCTTTTGTGAGGAAGGTATTCTGATTTGTGTGATAATATGAATCTTTGTCGGATCAAATCTCATTCCAGAACCAAATATGTGATGTCCCAAAACAATACCTTCAGTGAGCATCATCTTTGAATTTTCATTACTTAGGGAAATATTAGTTTCCTTACACCTAATCAAGACATTTTCTAGACTAGTCAGAGCTTCCTTTAAGTCATTTCCATGCACTGTAAGGTCATCCGTGTAGATTTCCATGCAATCATTGGTCAAGTCAGAGAAAATGGCTAGGACAACCCTTTGAAAAGTGGTTGGGGAATTGCAAAGTCCAAAAGGAAGAACCCTATAAGCATAGGTTCCCCATGGGCAGGTGAAAGTGGTCTTCTCCTGGTCTTCGGGTCCTATTTGTATTTGGTTATAACCACTAAACCCATCTAGGAATGAAAAATACTTCTTCCCGGACAAGGTATCCAACACCTGATCAATAAATGGTAAGGGAAAATAATCCCTATGGGTGGCTTTGTTCAACTCCTTGAATTCTACACATATTCTCCACTTACCATTTTTCTTGGGAAATATGACAAGTGGAGACACCCATTGACTATCTGAAATGGGGTATATGAGATTGGCTTGAAGGAGTTTTTGCAATTCCTCTGTTACAATATCTTTGAGGGCTGGATTCATCCTTCGCTGAGGTTGTCTGACTGGTCTGATTTGGTCATTAGTGTAGATGTGATGTGTGCATGTGTCAGGGTGAATGCCTTTCATGTCTGCATAATCCCATGCAAAGGCATCAAATTGTCTTTGGAGCATTTCAATTACTTGTGACTTTTGTTCTGGTTCCAAACTAGAGTTGATATACAAAGGTTTTCCTGGTCTAATATCAACAAGTTCAGTACTTTCTTCCTTCTCTGAGGAAGCTGGTGATAAAGTATATAATTGAGTGATATCAGGGTGCCAAGTTTGTTGAAATTCGGAACTGAAAATGTGTGAAAACTCTACAAAAGACCTCGGATATTCAATACAATTTGTATCAGCCAAAAATAAACTTAACACTTGTTCGTCTGATTGTTCTTGCATTCCTCTTACTTGTGCAAGTGTTAACAGGGGTCTGATGCAATCTTCCTCTCCATAAGGGTTTTCTAACAAAACAAGTGTCTCCTATGCAAGTTGGGCAAGAGGGAAGAGGACAAGCTTTTGGCCATGTGTGCCATTGGATATAGTCATCTCACCAGATCGACAACTGATAAAGGCATCTATTGTGGCTAGCCAAGGACGAACAAGAACCATAGGGTGTCCTGGTTTGGAGGATGATTTAGAATAGATGACTAGAAAGTCTATTGGATACTCCCAAGAAGCTAGAGTGACTGTGACATCATCTAGACTTCCTGCAGAGCTAATGAATGACGTATCTGCCAACTCTATCATGGTTTGGGTTGGTCTCAACTGGTTGATTTGTAGTTTTTTCATAGTGTCAAAAGGCATTACATTAATTGTTGCACCTAAATCAATGAGTGTGTTTGGTAAGGAAATACCATTAATTTCAACAGTGACTACTGGGTTCCCAGGGTAATTATATTTTTATGGCATTTCAAAAATAAATTTGGATAATTTCCCCACCACCTGAACAAGGGGAGGTTCCTTCTTCTTCCTTTTTGGTTTCTTAAGGCAAAGATCCCTTATTATTTTGGCATATATGGGGATATCTTTAATAGCTTGCAACATAGGTATTTTTATACATACATTCCGTAACTCATCCTCTATGTCTTTGTGCAAGGGTGGGTTAGGTTTCTTCTCTAATAATCTTTCAGGGTAGGGTGGAAGATTATCTCGTTGAGGTACTCCTACAGACTGAGAAGTGGTTGGAATAGGAGGGGAAGCCTCTTCTTCTACAGGGGTGGTTTGAGTGTTTTCTTATTCAGAATGGTTATCATTTTCTTCTTGAATTATTACCCCGGAATTTGATTGATTTATAGCTTTCCCTATTCTTAGTTGAATTTCATAGGTGGGAAGGGTTTGAACTTCTGCATTCTGCATAGGGTGGGTGGATTGATTATTGGGGTTAGGGATTGGCTGGGCAGGGATTGTTGTTGGTCTCAGAGGGTTGTGGGAAGCTTTCTTTTGTGGTTGTTGATTGGCATTTATAGATACCTGTTGTTGTTGATTAGGGTTCAAGGGGACTGTAAATTGTTGTTGTATAGGAGGTGGAAGTAAATATTGCATTTGCGGTGGGTTAAATCCAGGTAGTAATTGGGGAATGTTTGCAGGATACTGTGGATATGTAGGGTAAGAGGGATTCCCATACATAGGCCCCCTCCAACCTTGTTTCCAAGGTTGAGTTTGAGCTTTCTAAGGTGTCCATTGTGGATAGGGCATTGGAGGAGGACCCCATTTTTGTTGTTGATACTGTGCATTAGGGTCTTAAAATTCATTGGGGTTTTGTGCTCTCCAAGGTCTTCTGGAAGGGTATGGTTGTTCTTGTGAGACTCTACCTCCCCTATACATGGCTTGTAGCTCAAGCAAAGTTGGACACTCAGATGTGGGGTGCTCTAGTGTACACAGGCCACAGATTTCTATGACATTTAATGGACATTCTTTCTCAGCATGCTTCTTTCGACATCTAGGACAAAAGATTGCTAAAACAATCTCTTCTTCTTGTTTCTTTTTCAGTTTTAGGATATCTAACTGGTTACTGATTGTGCTCAAGATTTCTATTTTAAAGTTCTCTCATAAGTTTCCTAACTCAATTCTGGTGACAATCCCTAAGCTTTGTCTCGTATTTCTGTTAAAAGAATCTCTTGGTGCTTTGTCTGTTTTATCTTGTCTTCTTGAGTATCTTCTATAGTAATCTGCAATCTCTGGAAAAGGCTTTTGGTGCACATCTTCTAAACTTAACAAGTTTAAAAATTCTATGCAGTCATCTCTAATACCTTTCAAAAATATAGTTCTTACTACAGCTGGGTCTGTGGTGAATAATTTTGATTTCTGATAGTTGTATAAGAACCTTTATAAGTAGTCTTCAAGGCTTTCATCTTCTATTTGCTGCATTTTAAAAATGTCATTTTCAGCATTATCCTTACAATAGTCTTGGTATTTCCGTAAAAATGTGTCTTTCATCTGATCCCAAGAGAGGATTGTATTTTCTCCTAAGCTCATGAACCATCTTAAGGTTGAATCCTTCATTGTAGCAGGAAAGGGATTAGATTTTTGGGCATCGTCTGAGTAGTTATAACTTCTACATAATATGTCAAACTTGAATAAGAATAATTCTGGATATTCATTTGACATACCTCTGAAAGTGGGTAAAGATGATAGTGGGTTGTTTTTCATGCTGATGTTTCTAGAAATATCCAAGATTGGAAACCCAAAGGTCTCAGTCTCAGTGGATGCATTTCCTTCTTCTTATGCCATTCCACTGATAGATGGTTTAGAAACTGGATTTTGTGTGTCTCCTAAACGTTCAACAGATTCACGTTCTGCCCGCCCCAATGTTGATTCTTCCGTTTTAGGTTCTTCTTCTGGAGCTTCGCTGGCTCCCCTTGAAACTTCTCCTGGTGGAATTCTTCCTGCACTAGTGTTAGTTGGATTAGTTGGTGG